>JAOPHQ010006297.1:40000-160467 GCA_030340625.1 Merluccius polli | reverse complement strand
TGCACTTTCTAGCATAGCCGCGAGCCATACACGCATACGCAGTTATACTGGGGTGGCGTACTTAGCAGTGGTCTGTCAATTCTAGACCGTTTCTGGCAAGCCCTTTGTGTGTAAACACAGCCACCCTGGTAAAGAGACTTTTTGCATTGCGATCCACTTCAACCAGGACTATGGTGGGTGTACATGATGAACAACCCCAGTATACATCTG
The DNA here is from genome assembly GCA_030340625.1 of Merluccius polli. Lineage (NCBI taxonomy): Eukaryota > Metazoa > Chordata > Actinopteri > Gadiformes > Merlucciidae > Merluccius > Merluccius polli. Next base: position 160,257 of record JAOPHQ010006297.1, on the reverse strand, counting down.
CTCCTTTAACACTGCATGAGTGTGTCTCCAAGACAAATTATCCTCCATCTCCTTTGCCCTCTGTCACAGTCTAGGCCAATACATCCGTAGCTATTTATATTCCTTGTTGTTGCCAACAAGAACCACAGAGGCTCATTTACAACAGGTGACATATATGAATCGATAGCAGTCGGTGCATGTGAAGCAGAGAAAAAGCAGTGGTTCCTCAGTTGAAGAACAACAACAAATTCTGAAAGAAAGATTGACAGGAGTGGTGAGAAACAGTAGGGGGACCTGAAATAATCCCCAGCCGTCCATCACGCTCTAGTTTGTTCGATTTAAAAAGTGCATTATGGAGCCAAAGGGGCTTTCGGCAAAGTAGCATACACCCATCCAAACTGAAAATATCTTGCTTTTCAAACTGTGGGTTGCAGCCTATAAGTGTGTCACGGCAGGTGACCAAGTGGATAGCTACATGCCTTGTCTGATTCATTTGGATTCAATTCGATTGATTTTACCGCACAAAATGCTTGGTGGGTCTGGGGCCTGAAGGACCTCCGCAGGTGGGTGACGGCGTGAAAAGGTTTGGGAACCCCTGGCTGTTGTGGACGAGTCCGCGCGACAGGACCTGAGCTGTGGCTTACCTGACGTTCTGTGTGGGGTTCCATCTCTCCGAGGGCAGCTCTCCACTCTGCGGGTCATCCACTGGTGGGTGCAAGATGGAGATGCACACATCGCCATTCTGTTGGACAGCCAGACGGGGAGCCAAGTACATCAGCACGTCAAAATCTTTGTCTCTTCTACGACGTGAATAGCATTTGACAGTTGAACTTAAAAAGGTGACTGGGCATGCTTTCCTTAAAAGCTTTTGGCCAAGTAAAAACTGCAAACTATTCGGTACTTGCTGAGCTTAACATTAGGGACATTTTTTCAAGATCACACACACACACACACACACACACACACACACACACACACACACACACACACACACACACACACACACACACACACACACACACACACACACACACACACACACACACACACACACACACACACACACACACACACACAGGATCAGTTACCTCATAGATGTTTGGATGCCACATTTTGGTGAGGAAGCGGAAGGCAGGTGGGGCGTAAGGGTAGTCCATGGGAAACTTGATCCGAGCCTGAGGTCGAGAGAGACAGGGGGATCATGAGGTACCATTGAGAGATGCAGGTTGGGACAATTGAATACGGCGTCGGCCTACACATTTACACTATGTCAAAGTGAAAAACCAGTCTCGCACTGTTGACGGAAACATTTCATGTGTGCTTGCGTTTAAGAAACAAAACAAAAGATACATTATTCTTTTGTGAACCCATCGGTGATGAAGCCTCGGTTTACCTAATTTCTCTGCTTAATATATTCTACTTTAAAAAAAAAATCAGACTAGGATCTGTAACCAACTGCCTGGCAGCCCGGGGCCTCTGGCATACAGACATTTACATACAAAAAGGTCTTCCCAGGTGTAAGTGAACCCAGAGCTTAAACCATTACAGAAGGGCAGCACCAAACACCAACACCACCTACCCACCAGCTGGCAGGCTTAGCAGAGAGGGACTCATGATCTCTACTCCGAATGCCCTCCATAACAAAAAGGCAAAACGTCGAGCAGCTTGCCATCAAGGAAGAAGACCCACACAATCATAGTGCTGACCGGTCTACAACACGGGGAGGGGAGGGAAACCTAATAATAGGGCTACTGCTGGTAGTGATGGTGTCCATGAGGGGCCCCCTGAGCTTGGCCACGTTAAGGAGGAGCTCACCACAGTGTAAGATAACATAGCTGGATAGGAAGGAGGGAGAGAGAGAGGGAGATAAAGACAGAGAAGGAGAGTGAGAGGGGTGGGGATCCTGTAGCTCTCCAGCTGTCTGTTGAATGGAGCTTTGTGTAACACCAGCAGGTTGGAGCGCTGCATTGAAGACAGTTGGCTCTTCCCTCCAGCTGTCGTCGTCATTTAAAGGAACAGTGCTCACTAAAATCTGCTGTCATCTACCCTCTACCATGCCAGTAGGGACAGTATTGCCGTTTTTCTGCGGCTTCTCAGAAAACCAATGCAAGAGTGATTGGAGAGTTATTATTGACTTCACGTGGTGGACACAGCAGCCACACACAAATATGTGCACATACACACATACAAGCACACATGCAAGCAGATGAGTGATTTAACACGGTCAGCTGGTGCTCCTCACAATGAGCCAACTGCAAGGGGGGCCGGGGAGGTAGAGTGTGGGAGTAGGGTCTGGGACCATGGGATAGGGAATTTTACAATAGGGGGGAACATTCAAGGATTATCCTAAACAATATGAAGCACTCTTAAGGCTATGGTGTCGTATGAACAGCAACTTCATTTATACAATTTAACTGTGGTAATATTCTAATGATCAACATCTAGCACTGCATTTTTTTGCATTGAAATCATGCATCCGAATTGTTTGCCTCTGAATGCAACTCATTTTCACTTTTATTTCTCAATGTTTACATATTCAGAATCAAAAATTCAAGTTTTAAAAAATTCAAATAATATATATTCAAGTTGCTCAAATTCGATGGGTCAAAATCAGATCCCAAAATGTGAGTTAAACAACTTCAGATACAACATCCGGGATACCAAGCAATCGATTGAATGTACTGTGCATAAAATGATGATACCTGCAACGACTGCCTACAGGCATTAAACAGCTTAGCGAGGGCTGGGAAACTCCTGCTATATCTCCTAACTAGTGTTTTTGGCAGCCTGTTTTAATTTTAGTCTAGTCTTTGTGTCATTTTAGTTTTTTATTAGTTTTAGTCACGTTCATACTCTTTTTTTGTCTAGTCAAGTTTCAGTCGCCTAAAAGTCTGAGCATTTTAGTCTATTTTAGTCAGAGTAATCCATGACTATTTTCGTCTAGTTTTAGTTGAACATTGATTACATTTTAGTCTAGTTTTAGTCAATGAAAACTGTATTTTAATCTGTTTTTAGCAGAGTTGTTCCGATTCCGATACCAGTATTGGAAATTGCTCCGATACTGCCGAAAATGCTGGCATCGGTATCGGCGACTACTGGAGTCCAGGCACCGATCCGATACCACGTAATTTATTCAATTAGTAATCTAATAGGCATCACATCCGGTTCAGGTCCGCTGTACCGCGCTCACATTATTTTATTTATTAATCCGCACTTCCAGATAGGGTGGCCATTCGTCCGGCTTTAGGCCGGACTGTCCGGTTCCCCCCCCCCCCCGTCGGCCGTAGGTCCGAGGTGTGTTGCGATCGTGTGCGCCTCCCCCCCCCCCACGGGCTGAGGTGTCCTCCTTTTCAACAACTCATAAATGGTCACCCTACTTCCCCGTCGCCGGGGCTTCAGAGTAATGTGTCCGAGGAGAGTAGCCCTCTCCCGGACACACACGCTAGCTTTTACCGCTGTTTTTTTTTTTTTTTTTAATCCGCACTTCCAGACCGTCGCCGGGGCTTCAGAGTAATGTGTCCGAGGAGAGCAGCCCTCTCCCGGACTCACTCGCTAGCTTTAACCGCTGTTTTTTCTTTCTTTCTTTTTTCATCCATCTTTTCTTCTCACTAACATTCAGATGTTAAAATCAAATAAAACGCCAACACTAAAAAGGGCTAGCTAGGTTAGCTGTTAACTGTTCTATTTAAAAATAAATGGCTTGAATTTGCTCTATTTATTCATGTTTTACAAAGAGTTTAACCTGAGCCAGGCCTTACCACTATGATAATCATATCACAGTCATGCATGTATGCTATTTTATTTATTTTTTTATAACATACTGGTATCGGATCGGTACTCAGTATCGGCCGATACCCACAGCACAAGTATCGGAATCGGTATCGGGAGGGAAAAAATGGTATCGGAACATCTCTAGTTTTTAGTAATGCAATTCTATTTAACCCAGTTAATATAGTATAATTACCTAGTATAGTATAGACCAGGGGTCGGCAACCCGCGGCTCTGGAGCCACATGCGGCTCTTTAGCGCAGCCCTAGTGGCTCCCTGAAGCTTTTTCAAAAATGTTTGAAAATGGAAAAAGATGAGGGAGAGAAATATATTTTTTGTTTTAATATGGTTTCTGTAGGAAAACAAACATGACACAAACATTATTAACGTTTTTCAATGCTGTAAAAATGTGTAGAATAAATTGTTGTGTGTTACTATTGCGCTCTCAAAAAGGAGGACAAATACGCGCCCGGCTTGATGCTGCGCCGGACGCCGGACAGGGCTGAAAAACCGGACAGTCCGGTGTTGTGCCAAAAAGTGATTGTCTGCCAGAAATTGATTGAAGGCCAAATACAGTTAGTCAAAGGTGATTTCTACCTAAATATGACTTGATCTCATTCATAAGCTTCATAATAAAACACTGGAGCTCACAGGACACTTGGAATTATTTTAAAGGACCATTACAACAAAATAGGCATTTTCACCTGCCAAAAATTGATTGAAGAACAAACGTTAAACTTTCGAAGACACGTACCTTTGCTGTAATTACATTATAATACAGTTGTGTGTATCTGCATATTATGGCCGTTTAATCCAGAGAAAAGCAGACGTTGTTGCGCTACCGCTCAACGGGCTGCTGTGCGCGCTCCCGCAGCCAGAAATCAGATTCTGGCAGACAATCACTTTTTGGCACGACACCGGCGCAAATACGCGCCTCCTTTTTGAACCCGCGCCCCGCCCCACCGGTTGAGAACCACTGCTACAGGATGCACTGCAGGAAAAATAAACATTTAATCATGAAGGCTCATTATTAGGGCTGCACGATATATCGCAAATCTATCGTCATCGCGAAATCAACGCTCGCGATGTACATACCGCAAAGATTTCTTAATTTGCGATTAAATTAAGCCTACATTTTTTGCGCATTCACACACAATGACATTATATTTGACCAATCCGATGCCGTCATGCTGCCCGATAAGCCCGCCCCCCACCAGTTTAAGCACATGGTGTTTAAGTTGTTGAGGGAGCGTTGTCGTGTTTGTTTGACCAGGTGTATTTTAGTTTAACTAAATTGTTGCACGTTTCCTTGTGCTAGCCTTTTTGGCCAATAATAAGTGTTATTACTCAGGCCAACACAGTTAAAGTCTATATTGTTTCATACTATGACACATTTACGTTTGTGTTTATGAAAGTCTGCCTTTATTACGCAACTGCAGCGCATTTGGAAATGTCAACAAACAGATGAGCGCAACGCTTATGTCATATGTATAAAATGTATTTTAATCACACAGCCGAACCTTTGCAACATGTGAAACATGCATAATAAGCTGTTTTACATTTCACATTTCAAATCGCGCAGACGTCACCGAGTCCGAACGCGACCCGGCCCGTCGGGTACCGTCGGGTCCCATCGGGCTTGGGTCGGGTATTCAATTCAATTCAATTTTATTTGTATAGCGCCAATTCATAACAGAAGTTATGAATCCAGCGGCCGTGACGTATGAAACGCCATGTTCCGATCGGTGATTCTGTGAGCGATCGCGAGGTCTATTCAAGCATGCCGCTTATCCCAACTAGCTTCACCTGACGTGACTTGGCCGCGCCTATTTATCCTGGCTTGGCAATCGTGCAACCGAATAAACCAGGATACCGCCAAGCAGAATAGTCCAAGCCACGCTTACTCAATTATCCTGGATTTATGTATCCTAGTTTTGTGCAATACCCCCCAGGTGTATTTTAGTTTAACTACATTGTTGCACATGTTTCCTTGTGCTAGCCTTTTTGGCCAATAACTCACCATAATGGTGTATTTTTGTTTTTATTATTATTTGATGTTGTTTTTCATGGCATCATGTATGCCTCAGAACCCATTCTGCAACACCTTCTTAGCTCAACAAATTAGTGGTAAAAAAAAAAGTTTATTATTTAAATTTATTATGAATGCTTTAAGCAGTTTTATTGTTTTTATTTATTTCATCTTAATTTTGTTGACCATATAAGAAAATGTTTCAAGTGGGCAATTTTCCCAATAAAAGTTATGTTGCATTGCATGCATACGATGCATTTCTTTTTTTAATAGTCTAGCAGCAAGTAGAATGAAGAAAAACATTAAATATTGAAATATCGCAAGTTATATCGTCATCGCAGTACTCAACAATGTTATCGCATATCGCATATTTTCCCAATATCGTGCAGCCCTACTCATTATGTATTTGTAGTTAACTTAGTCATTTCTATAGTAGGCTAATATAGCTACTATAGATACATACAGCATGTGTTGCCTTCAATATAAGGCTTCTATAAGGCTTTTATTTTTTTTGCGGCTCCAGACATATTTGTTTTTTGTTTTTTTGGTCCAATATGGCTCTTTCAACATTTTGGCCGACCCCTGGTATAGACAAAACCAAATTTTTCTTTTAGTCAAACCCATTTCACAATTCAATCATGGTTATCATTATATTATTATATTATTATTTCTCCCCCTCTTTTTTCACAACACATTCGGTTTTCTTTTCCACTTCTATCCAATGAAAATGTGTCCAAATGTAATTTCTTCTTTTTCTCCAAGCCCCAAAGACGATCCCCAGCTGGCCGGCCATCAGTCCCTTTCTTTCCTTATTCCTTCTTCCCTTTATGTCAGAGAATTTGTTGTTGTTAACCATGCCACCACTGCAGCTGCAGCCATCTTCTAAATAATGCCGCGAGTGAGGATTAAAAGAAGTGACGTCGCATGAGTCTGCGCAGTATGACAGCCTAGGAAACAGAAATACCCCAAAATAATAACACAACTAACCATTATAACGTTATTTCATCTAGTTTTGGTCAACATAGTAGTCTCATTTTTATTAGTCAACAATATTGTATTATATATTTAGTTATAGTCACATGACCACCATGGTCTCGTTTTCGTCACGTGATAAAGTTTGTTGACAACGATATTTTGTCATAATTTTCGTTGACGAAAGCAACACTACGCCCAACTCTCTCTGAACCGTGCCAGTAGCCAAAAACTTGAGGGTGGAGAGGACTTGGACACCGCCAATAAGTTGGTGTTATCTGAAAAAACACTCACTTCTTACGCAGCCTGCAGCCCCCACCACATCCTCTGACAACGCTAGATCAGCCATTTGACGCACACACCTCCTACAGATGCCCTAATTTGATAGAATTTCACGACATGACTTCAGTTAGTAATATGCAGCTTAGTCAAATTATCTTATATACTTTATACAATTATTGTATAGGCCTACTTTAGGGGTAGGACTACATTAATTGTATCATTAAAAATTACGTTACTTGTATAAGTTGGTCAAAAGCATTAACAGGTCATGTTTGCCTTTTGGTGATTTTCCTATTTACTGTGCATTAGCATGGTCAGACCCTGTGCGTACATTTTCTTCCAAAGTACACACATTTACAAGCCAAGAACAATTTGATAAATCCTAAGTTTAGTCGAAAAGCTGTGTACGCATGGGTTACGCACACATTTCTTTGTACGCAATGTTGATAATGAGGGCCAAGACTCTTCTCCGCAGAGACTCGCATTTTGGTGTCTGAATTTGACCTATTGATCTACATGATTTTTTTATTCTGAATTTGTGAACATTGAAAAATAAGTGAAAATTAGTTGTTGAAAATTTGAAGGGTTGAATTCAGAGGCACAAAATTCAGATACACAATTTCAAGCGAAAAAAATGTAAATTTCAAAATCTGGTGAGACATTTACTTCCATAAGAGACTGCTGTCAGAAATGGAAGCGAAGCTCATTGTCATCATCTCCGGTTTAGGATCAGTCTCTCTTTCTTTACCGGGACACTTATGCTTTATCTCCATTTCGGTTTGTTGTATTGTGGCCTGACAGAGCAAAGAACCAGGTTCCTTGTGTGTGGAAACTAGGTCAACAATGCGATTTGGATTCCAATTATGCTACCATGCATACAATAGACAGCATTTTTTGTACGTATTGTTCCAAAATATTATTTTGATTACTAAATAATAAACAGGGGAAATGTGGAAATTGTTATTTGAACATGCTTGTCACGCCGGCCTGCCGAATAGCTCTACTACAAACGTGATATTGCAATGGGCACAACCGAACAGCCAGCGCCTGGCAGCAGCGAGCAGCCAGCGGCCGGAGCGCCCACTGCTGCCCATGTCGCTCGTGGTGTGCCTGTACCGTCGTGGATAACTTGTTTGCTCTGCCCGACTCTGGCTGGATCAGCTGGTTGTAGGGTTTGTGGCGTTAGAGTGCCCTCTGGTGGACAAACTATGCAACAGCAACACTCATAACATCGTTGAAGGGCGTTTCGTCCGTTTTTTAAAATATTCATTTATCGGCCATTTTAAATGCCGATACCAATAGTTTGGAAAATGCCTAATATCGGCCGCCTATAAATTGGTCGGGCTCTAGTCCACATCCACATCTACCTGCCTAATGCTCTGCCCTTATATTGCACTTGGTTATTTAAATGACTCAGTCTCCAGAGTAATACAAGCCAGAGCAGTTCCCACTGTGCCCAACCAGACCAAGCTGGAAACACTGACATACTCATCATAAAATGTGGTTGGACTAAAAGCAAACAATAACTCAGGAGCCATGCCAGAAATGCTGAAACCCCCGTTCAGAGTTCCTGTGCTTAAATGAAACAATGCAAAAACTTACAACACAAACACACAGCAACAAGAGATTGAGTGAGGCCAAATAGGGTCTAGATTAGGGCTTTGACTCCGAACTTCGTTATTCGAATATAATACGAATATCAAAATATATATATATATTCAAACGAATATTAGGCAGCCCTTGATATTCGAACTTGTTATGGGAATTATTTATTGTAAATGTCTTTGCTTGAACGTTGTTTTCAATTCAGATTCCGACGCTTTTTCACGCCTGCACGTGACCAAACCGGAAAACAGGTCTCCTGACTTCCGCTTGTCGGAAAAGCCGGTAGCAACTGACGGCGACATCTATTGACTTGGCCTAGCTGTTGGCGTTTTATTTGATTTTAACATCTGAATGTTAGTGAGAAGAAAAAAATGTCAAAGCCAGTAAAGTACCAGAAGCGGGATAAAACAGCGGTAAAAGCTAGCGAGTGCGTCCGGGGGAGGGGTACTCTCCTCGGACACATTACTCTGAAGCCCCGGTGACGGTCTGGAAGTGCGGATTAATAAATACAATAATGTGATGAGACCTGTTTCGCAGAATGCGAAAGTACATTGCGCATAACCCCTATTAGCAAGGCTATCATTGGTCATCTGGGCTCCTGTAGGTGACGTTAGCGTCCTGGTTTGCGCCAATTTTGTATTTTATAGCAGAACAATGGCTGCGTCAACACCAACAGAACATAGTCACAAAGCAACGCTCTTCCCTAGAGCCAGAAAATGTGAATCATCTGGTATTTTTGGCGAATAACTTAAAAAAGTCTGCAGCCAAATAAACTGCAGCCAGGCAGATCTTAATGTGAGCAAAACAATTTGTTAATGGCGAGTAGGATGGGTTTTTATTTTTAGGCCTACCTTTATTTATTTTGTCTGTTCAGTTTAGTCTGACAGTTTAGCCTTATCCCTATTTTTGATGAAACCGAATGCATACAGTTTGTGTCTGACCTTTAATGAATAAAGGTTCTGAAAACATCGTTGCCTGCCTATTGACGTTGACTGATACACTGCCCCCTGGTGGACAAAACATATACAACTTAAGTTTTAAACCATATAGGTCTTACTGAAGGCATTTCATTGTCAAAATATTATTAATAAATATTCGAATATATTCGAATATTAATATTAATAAACAAACGAACTTCAAATATGATTTTTGGGAAAAAGTCAAAGCCCTAGTCTAGATAGAGATGAATCAAAACCCAGAACTGCATAGACTGATCACACTCCAAAAGGCTTACTCAAGCACAATATTTCGACTCCTGTAGTGAGGGCAAGGGGATTTTATCCCCTTAAGTACCAACTGTCATCTATAACAACAGACATTTAAATATATATAATTTGCTGACTGTCAAATGAGAACTGTGAAAACTGCATTCTAAAACATATATGATGGCTTGCCATGTTCATTGGTTATGGAATCAATTTGAGGCCATGGGCTGGAGACCATTACAAGTGGGTCAACCCTTTAACCTTTCATTAACTGGACTGACGATGTAATCCCAAGCCCCACATGACATGCATAGAGTACCTAAGCAGGTTGTTTGCCTTTAAGGACTATACCATTGCTTAAGATGTTCACCATATAGATAGGGTAAAAGCAAATAAAGAATGTAACAAATATGTACGATCAAAAAGGTGGAATAGGCAGTATTCTATAATATATCATGGCATCATCATCACAATTGCAAACATCACAGTCACTTAAGTGACTAATAATTAACGTATGTATTTCACTGAAAAAAAGTTTGCAACCCATACTTTCAGAAACTTTTTGTCCAATTGCAAAATGGTTCCAGGTATATAATTTTCTTTTCTCTATACCTGTCCAGACTTGCTGCTGCCAGTTAAAAAAAAGTGACAGCATAAGTGAGTGAAGGGGGGAGGGGGTGGAAAGAGGCCTGCTTGCTGTTTTTAGCACCAACCATAGATTAAAATCTCCAATTTAACAGCACTGGAATTGGCTGCAGGCCCAAACGTCTCTAAAAAGTCTGCCAAGGTGTTGCACCCATTACTGGCCTTATCAGAGCCCATAAAACACAACTAATGTAGTATAAAAAAAAGAAAAGAGCAGTAGATGCCTCCCTCCCTCTCTCTCTGGGTCCAGGCAGGCTGGCACACTTACAGCACAGACACGAGGAGGGTGGTGGAGACATTCTTTGGCAGAAGGAGGAACACTGAATCCACTGACCTTCCCAGGCAACTGACACCAGACCCTGAGATCAGCTGCACTCAGATCAATGGGGAGGGGAGTAGTGGGAGGCAGAGCGAGCCAGGGAAGCGTGACCAGGCAGAGAGAAGTACAGCCAGGCTGGCCACTCTTGTTGGGTGGTTGGCTTTGCACCAATGGAAAGACTGAAAAGGCAAGAACCTCATCGGTAAGATCTTCACAATGGTAGCGGTGGACCACAAGACAGTGAAGTGTGGATGGAGGGAGGGGTGTTAAATTGCTAGTGGTGCAATACAGCAAGAGATCCAAGATGGTTGATGTTGGCTCATGTTGAGGAAAATCATAACCGAGGGCAACCACCTCACCAGGGCCATAAATAAAGTCCTGGTCATACAAATTGCGCGCGCACACACACACACACACACACACACACACACACACACACACACACACACACACACACACACACACACACACACACACACACACACACACACACACACACACACACACACACACACATTCATATATGAACAGTAGTTGCTGAGGCTAGCTGTGGAAAAACAGGATCTCTGCCCAACAGAAAGTGCTAGACTCAGCAGGTCTGTTTCACCTCTCAGTGGTAAAAAAGGTGACCCTCCTGTTCAGGTAGAGACTGAAAAGGTAGGGAGGTCATGTTCGAAAAAGCCATCAGGACAACCAGAACGTAAGATCAATGATCTTCTCTGAAATAAAGACCTTCAAGACCATCACAACACAATCCCGGTGGACAGTGAAGTGTGGACGGAGCGTGATCAAGTTGAAAACCTACAAAGTCCATAGCAATACAATAAATGGAGGGGGCACAGAGAGAGCATAGCAGCCACTGAGTGGAGAACAGGATTGATACTGTGAGGGTATCAATCGACGGTCAAGATAAACTAGGTCAGGGTACCTTGATCCCCAACACACCAAATCAATTCTCCCACAGTCACCCCCTTCCCCACCACCTCTTCTATTCATTCCCAAACTGCTCCTTCACTGTACTGGTTCTCTCTGTGCTGTTAAAGAGTAAAACGGAAAATGTAAGGTTCCTCGAGAACACAGCAATACACACACCTCTGAGATTATGCCCACCAGGCTCATGTGTCATTACAGGAGCTCTCCAGAGGAAAGGGGAGGGTCTGGCAAAGGAGGAAGAGGAGAAGTACAGTACTCCTGCAGAGCCAATGAGACGGCACACACTTCAGCCCACATCCAATTCGCCTAATAAGAGCCTCTCATCTCTGCCTTGCTGCGGCTGGATCTAGGTGATTTGAGAACACACACACACACACACACACACACACACACACACACACACACACACACACACACACACACACACACACACACACACACACACACACACACACACACACACACACACACATTAATGTCACTGAAATATAGCTTTACCCATGCTCAGGCAGGATTAACCTGAGCTGGGCTTACTTTAATTAGTAGGTAAGAGGGAGGAGAAAAAAAAACAATCGCAACCAATGTTGGGTCTCTGTTTGGTGGTTTTTGCTTGCAGCTCTGCCTTGGTAATGTAAACACTACCAAGCTACATGAGAGACGCTTATGGCAGGGGGGGTGGCGGGGCGGGGGCTGTTAAAGGTTTCTTTGAATGCTGGCCCCCCTCCCCGAAACCACTACTTTCACAGGGACCCCTAGGGGCCCCATTGAGGGGGAACTGGCTTCTCTCCCCATCACTCTATTGACTCTACTGCCTTCTCCTCTAACCAGCTCCTGTTTCTCTGTGATACAGCCAGAGGGGGGACATGTGACTCCTGCAGCCCGGGACAGACTCGGCACGGCCCATGTTGGAGGGACTCTTGGCCCAAACTGGGTGGGTCTCGTTGCGTACAGTTATTCTATGCTGCACTCATCAGGCGCACACCGACTCATGCATACACACGGCTGCTCAGCACTACCCTGCGCATGGCCGAGAATCTAAAACCAGCATTTGAAGCATCGACAGTCCTGAGCCCTGTCTGATCAATGACAAGTCGACTTCCAAGAGTAAGAGTACTTTTTTGCATTGACATGCATTTCTGCCCAAGATAACAAATAGGTTTTGTTTGGCAGTGCATAAACTATGCATCATAACAACATGAATAATAATTGTATGGGAGCAAGTGGTAGTCACTCTTCATTTTGGCTGAATAACATTTTAAAGTAATGCACCTACCAGGGATTAATAACGGAAGCAAATGCTGTAACATTACTCTAGTATTGTTTCAATGTAGGCAACTCAAAAGCAGTGGAAGAATAAAAGTAGTGTTTGCATGTCAAATTGCCCTCAATGCTGACAAAACATCAGACATGTCATGTTTTGTCAACCTCCCTTGACTCAGAGCCTGCAGTCCCTACATTAACACACACACACACAAACAGACGGAGCATAGCATCAGTCAAACACCATCCCCACAAAATCACATCTATTAATTCAAGACAATCAGCTGACGTCACAAGCTGATTTGCTTTGGATCTTCATATGCCGTCCATTGGGATGACACCAAAGTCGAGCAGAAGGCTTGAAGATGACTGTACCGTGATTAAATCAAAGCTAAAGAAAAGGAGGATCGCTGCTCTGTTGGAGACCAAAACTAATCAAAGAGAAAACAGTATGGGCTCTCAGGCTATGCCCTAAAGGTCAAGCCGCAAACAGCTGTAGTTGGCATAACTTGTGACACTTGTAAGAGACTGAGTTGCTATTCATCTGTTCACCGAGAGGCCATTGCATCATGGGAAGTGCATGGTACAAAAGAACTGTTTGAACATAGTGAGGGGCCATACATCAGGGGTGTAGGCACTGATTTAGTACAGCCTTGCAAAAAAGCAGCCAACAGGAAGTATTGGGGAGAAAAATATATATTTGGCAATGTATACCGACTAGAAGAGCATATATATATATATATATATATATATATGGCAGTAGACCCAATTCTTGATTTAGTAGGACCTTAATGATGACAGATGGGCATAGATCTGCCATAAACCCGAGTACTGGATTTGGAAAGTTTCTGGATAGGTTTGGTCTCGGTTACATTGGTGCAACGCCAACACAATCAGTGTAACAAAGAGCTAAAACGAAAAAGAAAAAAAAACAGGTCTGCTTAGCTATTCCAACGCATGGAGATTTAAACTAACACTATAGTACGTGAGATTTGAAATCAAAGTTGTTAACTTAATAAATACCCATCGAATAAACACGTCAGCCGCGCATTCATAAATCACTGTTTATTATACACCCTGAGCTGAAGAAGAGTGTTGCTTAACCTTTGATCAACCTGTTCAAAACAGGGAGTACCTTTGCAGTCAGGATACAGCAGACCTGTTTGGAGAGGCGGCAGGAGGGAACAATGAGTCATAGCAGCCAGGCCAGTGTTTCACAGCCAAGCAATGCATTCCTGGCCCAACAACGGAATCTCATACAAAAGCACCCACCCAGATACCCCAAGCAGTGACTAACCTCGCCGGGATCCCAAGCCTCCTATCTAAAACAAGGCGTGGACCACGCCATACTGAATACATGGGATTGTTTCGACAGGCTCGTTACCTATAAATGTGTATTTGCTCTGAAACAGAGACCAGATCCACCCTTTCGCCTTAAGCATGGTATAATACAATGCTCCACATTGACAGTGTGCAGAAAAGGAAATGCCTCTTCACGGCATGTTGCAGAATAGCTAATGGTTTTATGACCTCTTTCACAAAGTCCACACAAATGAGCAAAGCTTTTATTTATAACCACAACAATAGTATATAGCAATGGGACGGTCATGCCAGCGTTTAAAGCAACAATGTGAAAAACAGGCCACATGATTACATTAAAAAGTAGGCAAACATCAAAGGGTAATGGACTAGCTATCTGGTATGTTTCGCTTTGATAACAGTAGTTTACCAACAATGGAGACCGCGTGAAGTCATTTGTGATGTTGCACGCATTGTCGCTTCAATTATAAATGATAAAAACTACATATCTTCCTGTCAGGATAAGCACATCGGAGTACTCTCTCTGTGGGTACATGACGAAATAGCAACTGGCAATGCAAAACCGCACACATGGCAATTGTTTACGATTAGATAAGGCGTAAGTATAATGAAACGATCAGGCTGAGTGGCTCATGGGGAAACGAGCCTTTTGTTTCCCCAAGTACGCGTCTGTCAGACGCCTCCATGTGCTGCTTGTCAATAGTTGTGCTAGTTGTCACGCGTTTCTACAACACGCTAGAAAACAAACATTAAAATACGTAATATTTAACAACAACACCGACGAGGGATACGTCTCAGCAAATACCAGTACTGGTTGTTCCCCATACTGGGGAAAACGACGACCCACAGATCAAACCAGCACCCATGAACCCAAAGTCCTGAAAGAGTTCAGACAAAAAGCTGTGGGGGGGGGGGGGGGGGGGGGGGGGGGAAATAAAAGAAAATACCGTTACCACGACAACACCAACGAGCGCTTTAACGAAGAAAACGCAACGTCCGAAATGTCGCCATAGAAACCAAGCCCAACGTTAAAAAACATGTTCCATAAAACTACTTCAGGCTAGCTCAAGAACAATAGACGGACCGCTAGCTAACGACGACAACGACGAACGACGACGACGACAACTCACCTTAAAATAGCCGCCTTCGTAGTGCGTGTTCGGCGGTCCGAATATCGCCACCTCCCAGTTGTACATGTCCGACTCGTCCACCAAAGTTATCTTGAAGCCCTCCACCGGCTCGTCCTGGAGGCTCTTCATCTCCAGCATCAGTGCTTTCTGGGAACTGGCTACATGATGGCCATGCTGGGCCATATTCCACAACGGGGTTTGGGGATAAATACACACACCGACAAGCCCCCTCAGCTACAAACAAAGAAAAAGGAAAAAAAGGACAAAAGCTAGCTAAAAAAAAACAACAACAACAACAACGAAGCTCCTTCTTCTTCCTCCGACGGTGCTGCGGTGCCTTCCCTCCACAAAAGGCCGCAGGATTTTCCCCAACTGGACCGAGGCTGGAGTCGGTGCCCTCTTCTCTCTCTGGTGAACCAGTACCGAACCAGTTACTGTGCGTGTGTCTCTCTCCCCCCCCACCCCGTTCACAACAACCAACTAAAAAAAAAACACAACCCCCCTTGGCTAAAGATAGCTAGCCTGCTCTAAGCTAGCCCTCTCTTTGCGAGAGAGAGATAGGTTTTGCTGGTAAACTCCTGGCGGATAAACAGGGGGGAAAAAACCGCAGTTCACGAATTAACCTCCGCTACTTTTGTTTTTTTGCGAGGGGGACACTTGTCTCAACACCGGCTAACGCTAAGCTCAGCCTGGGACTCGGGTCGGCGGACGGGTTTTCGTCCTCGCACCAACTTGTCAACTCTTGCGGCTCTGTCAGCGGACCGAACTGCGAGCGGAGTTGTCTCTTCTTGAGTCGCTCGCCGGCGCAAGGGCTTCTGGGAACTGGAGTTCACGTGCCGTTTAAATGGGACATGCAATCATTTGTAGGCCTCGCTGCCGCCTGGCCGGAATTAGACAACATGTGGGGTGCATTTTAGTTTCGTTTCATTTTTAGTTAGTTTAACACAACAAGCAACGCACACACACACACAAAATAGACAAATTGTGTTTTCTTCATATGGTAGTTTATTGTTTCACTGTAACACAAAAGACTACAGCAGCTTCTTACAGCTTTGATTTTTTTTTAATATATATATATATCGGGTAGTTTTTAAAGGGAATGTATTTAACAACTTACGTTTTTTTCCTCAGTCCCCCATTCAAAACGTTATATTACATATTACAGTTGGATAATCTGAGCATGAAGGAATAACACCATAGCCTTCAAAAAAAAGAAAGAAAAGAAGAGTACAATTCAATGTCACAAGCAAAAAAACAGAGAGAGAGAGAGAGAGAGAGAGAGAGAGAGAGAGAGAGAGAGAGAGAGAGAGAGAGAGAGAGAGAGAGAGAGAGAGACTACAATGTAACTGATAGTTAAGACACAGTGGACCGCATGCCCCTCACAGCGCTGTGTAACGTGACCTATGCTGCCCTCCCAGCCCATCCACTCACTGTCATAACCGCCATGACACCCAATATAGCCACCGTCCTTCCCTGATGTTAAATAATTTAAAACATTCAAAGACATGTCTTTATTTAATAATTGCCTGAACTCATAATAGGCAAGAATACAATACCATCGAAAGTGCAGAATGGTGAAGTAAACTTTGTAAAAAAAAAAAAAAGAAGAAGAAGAAGAAAAACAAAAAGGGAACAATAGAGATGGAAAAGTCAATTCTGTCGGATCACGTATTTGGTCTGGGAAAAAAAGTATTTGAAAAAAAGTATACATTCCTAATCATGCAAGATACAAATCTTAATTAAACGATATGCACAATAAATGTTATTAGTACAATGTATGCTCAGGGGAAATCAAGTTTTATTGTCAGTCAAAACATTTTTTCAGGAACAGGACACACACACACACACACACACACACACACACACACACACACACACACACACACACACACACACACACACACACACACACACACACACACACACACACAGATCAACTGTATTCAAACTACTACTGGACAAAAAAAAAGCAGATAGATGGCCGACATGGACAGGGAAAATCATTACCATCATCATTATATTTATTTAAGGGTGTAGCCTGATAAGTGGATGTGCATGGATATATAAAACAGAAAGATGCTACAGTCAATTTTGATCGTGCTACTGCTAAGTCAAGTCATGCTGGGTCAGGCAGTGACAAGAGATACAAAAATAAAATGTAAAAACTAACTAACTAAGCCATAAAATGTCAATTTTGTTTATGTATCGGTTGCTGTTTACTGTTGGATGTCAATGTACCAAAAAGGAACACGCCTGTTTTAAATGCAAGGAACACTGTATGTGCACATCATTAAGCTGTTGTGATGCAAGTAGCACAAGCGCTAATGTTTCTAGTTGTGATTACATGAGGCAAAAACGTTTCGTTCTGTTATTCAACAGTAGTTACTTTCTAATGAAGAAAGCCATTTCAGCAAATACTGACTGAGGAAGAAATCCTGTACAACTGACAACATTTATCAAAGTAACTACAATGAATAGTCATTCACTTCCGAAATGACCATCCTTCATGAGATGAATGTCTACAAGGAGCCGAGTTTTGACCAACAGCGAAAGCAGGCTGGCGACAAATTAATTTGCGTCACCTCGCTGAAGTGAACAGCCTTTAGTGTCCACAAGACAGTTTAGAGAAAGCAAAGCAAAACAGTCACGTTACACAGGCTGGTTGTTACAGAGCATCTTTTCAGTCACTTTATTGACTAGCCCATTGTTACACGCCGGTAAACCTGTAGCAGCTTAGCAATAGAATAATGTCCTTCAGGATAACTGCAATCACCATAACATTTGCTATAGATCAACACCAACTTAATCACATAATATGGGACTGCAAAGGGCATAATCAGCAGTTATTGGCCTCACAATAAACTTGAATTGGGGGAAAAGTCAAAGTCAGAGTGTTTGTGAAAATGTGTTAATGAAAATGTACCAATAGCCATACAACTTCTTTTGTGCTACTAATTTGATTGGTACTCGTGTTCACAGGAATCATTTACTTTTTCTCTCTCGTTGTGAATGGCGCAGTGCGGCAGTTGGGGAAATGTAGTTTTCAAAGGGTTTATTCGACTTGTTTTAGCTAATTTAGCGTAGTTAGCATAAAACCCCCAGCTTAGCACAGTTGGAACAGAAAGCACCGGAGAGGAGGAAGGAGAACCATGGGGAACAAAAGTCAGCCAGACAAGGGCACCAAGCACCAACCACTGACCTACACATCAGCCATAATTACCGTCGGATCCCACACAAGATACTTTCTGTGAATCTGCTCTGGTTCTTATCAAGTGTGATAACGGTGGAGCCAATTGCACCTCTACAAGTTTTAATTTGTGCCAAATGCAAAGCTTTAATTCCAACTCTGATCGTCATGTCACAGGGCAACCACCCCTGGACTGGCCTTTTCTAAAAGGGTCAATGGTAAGTCAGTAGGAGACATTTGAGTTCCAGCGAGAACCAGTATGAAGAGGAGTCAGTCA
This sequence comes from Merluccius polli, assembly GCA_030340625.1. Taxonomy (NCBI): domain Eukaryota; kingdom Metazoa; phylum Chordata; class Actinopteri; order Gadiformes; family Merlucciidae; genus Merluccius; species Merluccius polli. The sequence goes on along the minus strand of JAOPHQ010006297.1, from coordinate 141,346 downwards.
CATGGTGGCTAGGACAGTAGAAACAGACATACATACAGCAGTGTGCACACGCACACATTCATACACATACGCACACTCACACACACACAAACAAAGAAGGGAGTGGGTGGAGCAAGAAAAAGGCGAAGAGAGGTTTCAAACAATAAAACAACAACTCACCAAAACGAGCAAGAAGAACAAAATCCATTTCAAAACAGTAAAAACGCAATTCAGCCATCAACAACAACTACAACAACAAAAAAAGTCCAGTTGTCAAAACACACGACTGCAGACTGTAATGCTGGCAGACAGTAAGAGCAGTAAGAATAGACAGGAGCACAGGAAGGAGCAGAGACCACGAGGAGTTATACCCTAGTGTGGGTGTTTTGGAAACAAAAAAAAATGTAAAAAAATTCAGAAAGGGAAAATCGCACACAGCAGTGAACGAGTTGTCAGCAAGTCTATAAAGTAACACTAGGTGCCGGAGAGAGAGCCGCGAGCCCAGAGTGTAGAAGAGTGTGATTTGAGACAATGTGGACAGTGACAGCTAGGCAAGAAAGAGGGGAGATCTTAATGACGATTAATAAATAGGGCGGGTGTAGAGAGAGCCAGGTGCAGTGTCTCGTAACTTGTGTTTCAGTTGGGACCGGAGGGAGGGGGGATTGAACTGAGGTGTGTGTGTGTGTGTGTGTGTGTGTGTGTGTGTGTGTGTGTGTGTGTGTGTGTGTGGAAGGGGTCAGGGGCGATTTGGTGGTGGTGGTGGGGGGCACCCTGGGGCCTCCAGACACAATCAGCACTGAGAGAAGGTCTGCTTGATCTCATCCAGCACGTTACCAAGCAGCGACGGCTCGTCACACTTGGCGTCAATGGACACGGTCTGATCAGCCTGAGAGAGAGAGGGAGGCATATACAGTATAACAAGAGATGAAAAGACACGGGGAGAGAGACAGACAGACAGACAGAGGGACAAGGAATCAAGGTTATCAGTTTGATTTGTTCAACGATTGACCATTAATTTTGGTGTATTTGTATTGGGCTGCGATGCTTACAGTTTTGACCAGCAAGCACACGTGGTGACCCTGGATGGACCGGCTGTACATGGAGGCACAGGAATCGATCCTCTCCACAACTATTTGGAAGAAAGATGTTCAGTCAGGCTTCACACCGGTGCTTTCACACCAACGGTCAAACTAGTATCAACATGCATGCACCATCCAGTGGGTGGGGAAAAAGCAGTACACAGGATGGCTCCGAAATACTTTTCACAGTAGGTCGACATTGGACATCGACAGTAGTATACATTGGACTGATTGGAGGCGTGAGTGAGTGTACCAGAGAAATGATGGTGAAAGCAGATCCGGGCCAGCAGGTGAGGGAAGGGCATGTTGACTCCCTCGAGTTTGACAGAGCTGCCCTTCAGGTCCCCTGACTCCAGCAACTTTGCAAACGCATCACTGACCAAACAGGAAGAAATAGCCAGCACTCAATACGGTGTCTATTCACAGGAACTGCTTCAGAAAACAGTCACTCAAGAAACAGTAAGATTGGTCGTTTTTTTAAATTTGTAAATGTTCGATAAGCTTTATTCCCATGCACTTTGTTCTACTGTTATCTAAATACTTTGTATTTTTTGCTGCCAGAATGACCCAATTCCCCAGCTTGTGAATCACCTATAATCTAATCATCCAAACTGGGACTGGCGGTAGCTAGGGGCAGGAACGTGCATCTTGCCCACCCAATCAAAAGTTAGGAAAAACTTTTTTTTCTTTGGTTCAGCCGATGGAAAAATAGCACAGAAAATACCAGTACTGTTTCCAACTTCTGATTGGGTGGGAAGCCTACAGCCCTCCTCCAGAGCCGCCCACTGCCCACCCCCTCTTCTCGTCTTGTTCTCACACACACACACACACACACACACACACACACACACACACACACACACACACACACACACACACACACACACACACACACACACACACACACACACACACACACACACACACACACACACACACACACACACACACACACACAGCTCTGAAGCAGACCCGTCCGCTGCACAGTACATGCCGAGGGGGAGGGTTGTTGCTATGACAACTATGAACTCTGATGGCTCAGATTGCACACAGGGCAAGGCGAAGCAAGTAAAAGCAATCACATGGTCCCACTGCTCGTGAAAAACCGCAGAACCTGCTCTAACTCCTGTATGGATGGGAACAACTTAGTGCTCTAAATGTTAGTTTAACTTTAATTCAGTTTTTGGTTATGACGCTTTTCTTTTCAGGTTTGTGTACAAAAACAGTACAAAAGAGGAGATGCTTTGAATCAGATTTTGCATCAACAACTCAAATGTATTTGATGAAGGGAGAAGGACAGACTGAGGAGAATGACCTGTGTCTGCCACACCACTACCCAAAGCCCCACCCCCAGCAGCAGAGAATAGTTTCCCACCAATTGGTGATTACCATTGATCCACACACTAACTGATACCACACACTAGCTTTTTAAAGATATAATTACGGTGACATTTCTAGACCCATTCTCTCAGTTTGTGAATGCTGTGCGGCTAGCGAAAGCTCACAGTTTGACATCCAATCCATTAATTTACTTTATAGAAAACGAGTACAACACCTGCTGTGCAATGTATGGTTTTGGTAAGCCTATAAGCACGCCTTGTGCTGCTTCTGCCTCTGCTTCCTCTTCTTTGTCACTTTTCAGTTTGTGTTTGAATAAGACTGCCTTCTAGTTTTGTAAATATTGGCTATGGTGAGAAGGCTCACTGGATTAGGTTTTAATTTTATTTGAAAAGAGTTGATTACGTTAAAATCTGGATGAAGCATATTATTTTATTTTAGGGTAAATCCATCTGCCCTCCACCGACTCAAATCATAGGGTAGAAATGCTGCTTCACTATCTCCCAATTTACCTGCTTCAATTTGTTCTAAAAATTAGAATGGAATAAAAATAGAATAGACCTTTATTAATCCCCATGGGAAATTCATCTACTACATTTAACCCATCCAAACACCCCACACACAGACATAAGCTGGAGAGGCCTGAGGGCACAATGGCAGGAGCTTCTGATCTTTACTAATTGTGCCAGATTTGGGTGCCATCTGGCCAGGGATTCGAACCGGCAACCTTTGGGCTACCAGTCCGCTTCTCTAACCTCTGGGCTACCTACCGTCCAAGTTGCCCATCTATCCCACCCTAACATAGCAGGCTAAAACCGGGCCCTGATCCAAACCATTTGTCTCAAGTCATGTGCAGCAAAGGGTCATGGGTAAATACTAAATCAATCTGCTTTCACTCTCTCTGCTCCAAAGTGTACGAATGAGCGCAAGGCTTATGAAGACACTTATGAGTTGGAATAAAACTACTGGTATACAAGTGAGAGCAGTGTCCTCTTGACTCACCTATAACAAGGAGTGGTGATCAGGTAGGAAGTGCAGGTAAAGTGCAGTTTAAAGTCCAGTTTTTCATGAGTGGAGGAGTCTTCATTCTATAAAACAAAAAACAACCTGAAAGCTGTGACAAAGAATTCTGGAGTTGACCATGGGTCCTTAGCTCCTGAAAAGGGCTGTGTGTGTGTGTCTACCCACCTTGACTATAAAGGTCAGGGTTCCCTTCAGTTTCTGAGGCATCACAATGCTCTGAACGGTGAACACAAAGCGTGCCTCGTTTGACACCCCTGAAACATAGCAGAAAAGCACATGCTCATCAAACCTAAATCTACACAGTCATTGAGACAGTGAGTCTCCACACAGTCAGACAGTGAGAACATCTTTTGACACAATGGGGTTTGTGGAGAAAATTGAGTCTTCACTTCAGTAACCAAAACCAATTCCTTCCTTCCGTAATTTCCCCTCTGGGATTAATAAAGTATCTATCCATCTATTCCTCTCAAACTCCCCTCTACCAAAACAAGTTGGCACACTGTAAAAAAAAAAAAAAATCAGTGCTTTGTTTGAGAAAACGATGGAAAAAGGGGTGAAACGAGGACAAAAACTAACTTTATTCGTTTGTGGATAATATCAATATCAGAGGAGCACATCACTATAAATAGTCAAGGAGAATATGAAATATCTACTGTATGAAGTACAGTAGATATTTCATGGGAAAAAGAAAAATTGATTTACTTTATTTACTGAATCGATGTATTTATTTATTTTTAAACAGTATGTTTATTGTTTTCGCATTAAATGCATACAATAAGTACACTACATCCACAGTAGCATTTAACCTTCCCTTAAGCACTCCCAGTATAGCAAAGACGCTGCTGAAATAAAAGTCAAAGACTAACTGACATGTGATGTGCATTGTTTTCCCATGGTCTAGTGTTAAAAAAGTAAACAAAAATCGCAATAATCCTAATATTGAATCGCACACCTCCTAGAATCTCAACACATATCGAATCGGGACCCGAGTATGGCGATAGAAATCGGGAGATAGGGGTATCGTCCCAGCCCTAATAAATATCCAAGGAGGAGATGAAATGTCTTCTCGATGAAGCATGTGAAATATATACTATACTATACTATATATGGCTGACTGACCGGGAGGCAGCTGGAAGGGCACGGTGAGGCCGTCGTGGGGGCCTGATCCCTCGGGCCTTTGCAGCTTGGAGTTCAGAGAGTCCAGCACGTTGAACTCCATGGCCTTGAGGAAGCTGTCGCACTTGTTCTCGAAGATGACCGACACCACCACCTGACTGCCGTCCTGCAGGTTTCCCTGGATGTCGCACACCTGTCGAAGGGGCAGGCGGAGAACATTGCGGATATAGACAGACAGACAGAAAAGGGAATGCTGAAATTATTGATACGTTGGCGGAAGCTTCGAAGAGAATGCGTGCAAAAAAAACACATCACACCAAAACCATTTCCTAGTTGTTGTATTTTTGTTAAACCAGTATTTGGCATCAGCTGTACAACACTAGGAAACAGTAGAAAGTTACTGAGCTATACAATAGAAAACGAGAAAGGTGAAGATGAGAGAGTAGTAAGGCTCTGAGGCTGTAGACAGAGGGGGGGGGGAAGTTCACAGCAAAACCACAGAAAATTGACCCTTTTTCACATCCTGGACTAAAACCACAACCAGTACCGTATCAGCATCCTCCATCATCTTTCAGAAAAGAAAAAAAGAAGAATTTACTGAGAAGCCGACATACTCGTCTACTCATCTGCCAACTACCCTTTGCTTGCATAAACCATATCAGTTATTAGAACAAGTCATACCAGTGGCGTATTTTCCAACTCTGTGTGTGGTATCCCATATTAACCCTCTCCATCCCCACCAGCCAAAACTCACCATCTTGATGTAGGAGTTCTCCGCCAGCAAGCAGTAATTGGACATGGGCTGAAAGGAGAGAACACGGGTCAGGTGGGGAGCGCTCGTCACTCCGTATGTTAAGTAGGCAACCAGAGCCTGTGTGGGTGTGTGTGTGTGCGTGTTGCTGTCCCAGCGACTGGGATAGCATCGCGACCGCAATGACCGTGTAAACACAGGGTCACAGAATGCCAACTTCATCGCTTTGCTTCACGAGGTCTAAGAGCTCCAGCAGGCTACTACCTGTGGTACCTGCGGTGATAAGATACACATTCTAGTGACCTACTTAGAACCAATTTATGGTACGTAGTAGGGATGGGCATAATTAATCGATGATCGATCATTGATCGTTAAGAAATGTGTAGATCAATCTTTATTGTTATCGATCAAAAGGACGTTGTGTTGCATAAGTCTTGAAGCGGTGCGGTGATCGCGGCTTTAGTTCCCCGTGTCTGATCGCTGTATAGGAGCGTGAATATCGGTTGAATATCTAATATCTTTCTAACTTTAAAAAACACTTTAGTATTTTTTTAAGCCGATAGTCGCACATCCCTCGTACGCCGTGAAGGTGAACCCTCCCGGACTCCACTATTAACATGAACCGCTCCGCCGGAGCAGCCACACACACACACGCACCGGACACCACAATACAAACACACATGTTTTACATTTGATTTTAAATAAAGTTGTGTGCAGTTATACGGTTAAATACGATAATTGATTAATGACCGATCGCGTACTGCGGTCAAGATAGCCGTCTCGGTTTCGCGTGGTCAAGCCGCTCCAACATTTTCAATATTTCCATAAATGTGACATTTTAGCAAAACGTTCAGCCTCATATATGTTTTCTGACTAAGGTATTTCTTTTAGATAGTTCATGCAATTGTTTCTAAATGTGTGGCTCATCTTTTTGTCGCAAGCCTTTTCCGAGCGCCGGCTGCATATTGTATCGGCATATGTCGGCCTTTTCCCCTTTTTTCAAAACAGTTATACAGTTTAATGCCCACTTTTACTGCCTTGTTTGATTATTGTTGGCCGATAAGTTGGCTACTTATTGTAATTGGAATACAGATGTAGTCTTGTTGAATCGTTTCCAAACCTTTAAGAGCGCATGTAGGCGCGTTGTTCGGCTTTTACGAGCGCCGCATAGGCTATAACCAGGGACGGGCTGCCATAGGGAGGTTCGGCCGGACGATTTCAGGCCGATTATTTTTTATTTTTTATTTTGTGTATTATTATTTTTGGGCCGGTCTAGATTATTGGGCCGGTCCAGGACTGTCATAATACGTCGGTCGTAGGTCCGGGGTGCGCTATATGCATATACGCGATAATTGATCGATAATTCTAGCGATGATCGATCAAGGACATTTCTTCGAATGCCCATCCCTAGTACGTAGTAAAGGTAGAGTAAAAGGTAAAAACTAAAATAAATCTGTTATTTGGCACGATGCTATTTCAGTATCACCATTTCCAAAAGGTGATTATAGAGATGATCTCTCTCTCTCTCACACACACACACACACACACACACACACACACACACACACACACACACACACACACACACACACACACACACACACAGTCGTCTAGCCATCAATATACACGCTATAGTTACCGAAAACTAAAAACATGGTATTCTTAAATGTACTGTGTTTTGGAAGTGTGATAGTGTGTAGAGATACTGTACTGTGCCTTGAAAGCCAATCTCAAACCAGATTGCTCTGTGGGAAAAAAACTGACTCACTACACAACATGGCAGCTGCCTTCTGTTTGAGACACAGCCGAGGTAATGACTGTACGTAACCCCCAAACCCCCCCACACACACACACACACTCACTCACTCACCGGCAGAGGCTCCTCTTCCTCCTCCTCCACGGTGCCATTCTGCACAGACTCCTCCCCACCCCCGTCGCTATGGTGACGGTGGTGGTGATGCTTCTTCTTCTTCTTCTTCTTGTCCTTCTCCTCCTTCTCCTTTTTCTGCTTCTTCTTCTTGTGTTTGGAGGGCTTCTGTCAGTTGATGGAACACAAGGGATGAATTGAGAGGAGGGACACAAGAGAGAAATCCCATGCATGCAGATTGTGAATTCTAATATCATGCTCTGGGCCATTACAGAGGCTGGCGTTACAGGAAATACCTTTTCCCGCCAACATCAATAACGACGTGACGATAGCAAGACCGGGAAAACTGTCTGGAGCTGCTAATAAACCGATTCTTGTCAAGCTGTTTAATTCCCTAGCAACATGGTAAGGACGCCAGTCTCGTAAATATCACATCATCGGCGGGTGACTCACGCTCTCCTCCACCTCTGCGTCTTTGGGGTCGTCGGGCTCCGAATCTGGCGCCGAGCCAGACGCTGCAGGGCGACCGGTGACCGCTGCCGCAGGTGCAGTCACCGCTGCCGCTTCCTGATTATAGACACAAGCAAACCCAAATATGTCCGTTGAGATGGGGGAAATCAACACACGTGTGGTCTAATCAAACGGCGCCGCTTATGTCTATGAAGAGGCGAGGTGAGGTTAGCACGGTCACAAGTTAGCAAAGCTAATATTGTGGTGTGTGCCTACGGAGGCACTGGCGCTACGGACATGCAGTGATGGTGGCGTGACTGAACGGTGACAGGTGGAGGGATTGTACTCATGTCTGGGCGTGTTTCTGAGTAATAAGTAGGTTACTCTCAGGGGTGATGTGCTCTCCAAAAAATGTGTCAGGTGTCTTTGACTCCTGACACATTTTTTCCCACATAAACACACAAAAACAGATGTGGACATGTAGTACATGTTGAAAACACAGAAACTGGTACACATGGTGGACTGGGACATATTACATAGCCTTGTGTAATGTGTTAAAATATAATAATTATAGAACAATATTCATATATTACTATGAACTCTTGTCCAGTGAATAAATAACTACTTGCACTACCATCACATCAACTGTTCCTGAGCAGAAACACAGTCTTTTATCTAATCCAAAAACATAACAAATCTGAACAGCCTGTGTGCAATGGTGAAAACGGGCCGAAGGGCACTGACACAGACACGTCACAACTCCATATATGGTCGTGAACCGAGAGGGTGAGACAACACGCATGGGGAACAGGAACAGGACAGGAAGTGACTGCAGACCAGTCATCCTCTGCTCGGCTGTGATACGACGATCGTGAGAAGAAAAACGTGACAACAACAACAACCTTGACGTCCAGCTAGTACATGAAAAGATGAGTCACGGACGCAGTGAAATAGACACACGGCCAGACACTAGAGACTGAGAGCTGAAGAGAAGAGGGAAGGGCAAAGAGTGACCTGTGAAAGAGGAAGTTGTTTGAAAAACTGTGGGGAAGCGTGGCGAACATTTTTTATGAAAATAACAGAATTGAATAACCAACAGGTTAAAAAAGATGAGGTAGTTGATACATGGCATTGCGGAGTCAGTGCTTAGACAAGAGTGTATGGAGATGCGTAAGGTGGTGGAGGGGGGAGAGGGAGAGAGAAGAAGAGAAAAGGGAAAGCGAGAGTGGGACTCAACCTGAGAGTTAGGGGACACTGGAGCGTTTGAGAGCCAGAAATCCAGATCCGATACCTAGAACAGTGACGGAGGGAGAGGGGAGCAGGAAAGTAGAAGGGTGAGGGGGGGAAGGCAAAATAGGTTCTTCATATTTGTACTATTCATGAAAAGTGATACAGAGCTTACAGTGTTTTGTTTCATGAATAAATCAAGTATTTGGCATGGGGAACTACAAGGGAAGTCAGTTTAACAGGTAACTGATACTTGATTTGATCACTAGAGAAGATCGAGGGGGAGCTGGGGAGAAGCAATGAGTGTCGACAATGAAGATGAGTAAATCAGCACATTAGAAACTTCTGAAATATCTCTGGTGTCAGGTGGAGTAAATAGTCTATGGACATGGGTAGAAATTCCCACGCCTAAATTCAAATCATCGAGTGGAAATTCTGTTGCCAGGTAGGAAACACAGCCCTAGCTCGTCCTACCGTCAAATCTTACCTCAGCAGTGGTGGAGGGGGGCGGAGCCACCACATCATTGGTCTCTTCTGATTGGACCCCAGGTTCGTCTGTCTGACCACCCATGAGATCTTCCCCTCCCTCATCATGCTTGTGTTTCTTCTTCTTTTTGTCCTCTTTGCTCTTCTGCAAATGTTAAAAACAAGGAAATATATTCAGTCAGGAACCTCCCTCTGTGCCTGTCTCCCTCTGTGCCTGTCTCTCTCTCTCTCACACACACACACACACACACACACACACACACACACACACACACACACACACACACACACACACACACACACACACACACACACACACACACACACACACACACACACATTTTAACGCTTTATTTGGATTAGAAGATAAGCATCATGGCATAATCCAAATTTGATAAAAAGGTGTACAACAGCAGCCAATAACCTAGTCCATAATGCACATTAAGGGTACAGGTGACATCTACGCCTCCATATGTAGAGGCTACCAATTACTGCTGATACAGAGCAATATTTTGCCAGTTTTTTGGCCTTGTTCTTATGTAGTCCACTGATCTGCAGGCCTCTCACACACATCTTGTGCACATGACCTAAACTACCACACACACACACACACACACACACACACACACACACACACACACACACACACACACACACACACACACACACACACACACACACACACACACACACACACACACACACACACTTTTACCTTCCTGTCCTTCTCCTTGTCCTTCTTCTTCTCCTTCTTCTCCTTGCCGCTCTTCTTCTTGGCCTCCTGCGGGGCAGTGACCTCGGCATCTACATCCTCCGCTGCGCTCTTAAGGGCTTCGGATGACCGGTGTGATCGGACTGGAAGCTTCTCATTGTCCGCCAATGGCCTGGACAGACACAGACACACACAGACACACACTTAAAATTCCATTGATGTGGACTTCTTACGGAGACTATAAACCTTCCTGACAAATCAGACTACTACTCTCATGTTGGTGTATCTGAAGGAGGGAGGCAGTGTTAAGCTGCAAACCCTCAATCTTCAAGTACATACTTTGCATTGCGCAGAGGCAAAACCCTAAGCTCGATAATGCTTTTAAGTAATCTATTTGAGGCAGCTCTGCACTCAGGGGCCATTGGACATTCCGAAATTCCTCACGTCCTATTGATTGTATTACCAAAAACACCCAGCAGTGAGGGCAAATTCAAGCCAGGACCTTGGTCCATTAAGAGCAGAGACTGAGCAGTGTGCCCCCTGCTGGTCATTCACTGGCATACATCTTCAAAATAAAAAGGATTAATAGTACTAGTATAGCATACTAAATTGCACTTCCTGGTCTAGACTAAAAGAAGAATAGTTATGACTAACCTGAATAGTTACGACTAACCTGGTCAAATGAAGGTAAAATAAAATAAATAACCCTGGTTTACACAGTTCAAAAGTATAACTATCAAGATGCCATATGGTCTCTACTCCACCTATGGCGACTCAAGTCTGTATTACAAAAAACTATACAGAGTACTGTAGAGAAAATGACGAGTAGAAATCAACTAGAAAGGAATCTGGAAACTAGGTGTTAGACAATCTGGAAACTAGGGGTTAAGTTCTAGGACTCGGATCCCGGGTGAGTTTCCGACAGGCAAGCTGACACCAGACCATCTCCTCTCCAGTGGAAGAGGATGACCGGGGCCTCAGGGAAACTCATCCAGGAGTGAGCGTGGGTTGAGTGTGAGTGGGGCTCTTGAGAACATAGGCAGTGGCCTGACAGATTGCATTACTTGATAAAACTGTCCAGTCTTTTTAACCAAATTGTTCATAACCAAGCTTAAAAGTCAATACATTTATTATTTTTACTTGTATTTTATTATTTTTGTAATATATGGCCAGCTGCTGATATTGTCAAGATTGAGGTTTCAAGTAAGTATGAGGAACTGTTGTTTTGTTTTCTATTAAGAAGAGAGCTTTTATATTGACTACATGTTCCTGAATGAGTTGCATGAACAACAAAGAGGATGACGGAAATAATGGTACAAATAAAACAATGTTAAGGCAGCAAGGGAGGGGACGGGTAAGAGTGGCCAAGAACATTCCCCAGGCACTGCATCCAAGACGGAGAAAGAAAGGACAGCTCTGTTAGTCGGGGGGGGGGGGAGAAAAGAGACGAGAAAGAGAGAGGGAGATCGAGATCGACAATGCAGCACAGCAATCCTTCTAGAATCTGAGCTGGAGCCTTGTGGTCGCGGCGTCACTTACCTGTGCCGGGCAGCCGCCACCAAACTGCCCAGACAGGGGGAGGCAGTGGTGGGTGTGTGTGTATGCATGAGAGGGGGAAAGCAGAAAGGAGAGCACCATAAAAAGCACGTGAGAATGTAGAAGGCAGATTGGATGAAAAAATTAAATAAAAATAATATCCTGCCATCACGCCACAGACAAAATAAGAGACGGACGATATGGAATGATTAATTATACCATTCAATAATAAATGGACCACAGTAAGTACCGATACATTTACAATTCCATGTTACAGAATCAAACTGTGGTCTATCACATCTAAAAAATAACCATTTCATTCAAATTCTAGATAATATAATGCTTTCAAAACATTCATTTTGAAAAAAAAGGGTTGTTTATGAAATGTTGTTCATGTTACTAACATGACGCTGAATTACTGTATCACCCAGCCTGATGACAGACACAGGTTGAAACCTTGTCTACTGCTGCACCATGACCCTAGCCAACACAATGCAACAATAAAACACAAACTATGAGTGAGTGTGTGTGTGTATGTGTGTGCGCTGGAGTGTGAGTGTAGTGTGTGTGTGCATTCAGGAGATCATGACCTCACCTGTCCAAGTCGATGTCGAGGGCCTTGTGGGGGTCATTGGGGTCTTTGTCATCGTCGTCACTGGGTAAGGCATTCTGGGCAGAGCATTAGAGAATATTATTAACCCACGGGTCAAAGGTTAACACCACCCCTCCTACAGAAATACCATAGCATTGAACTGATGGTCAATAAATCTATAGCCATGCAGGGAGACAGGCAGACACACTGATGTGGTCTCCCATTGGTCGTGTAAAACTCATTACAGCATCACCAAGAGTGTCAGTCATTTCATCAATTTAAGTGATTCCTACAAAATGAATTTGCCATAAGTAGGGGTATCGCAAGGGCATTTCTTTAACAGAAACCGCAAGGCAAACTAATATATAGAATATAATGGGTACCAGCAGAGTGTCAGCCATAGATCTTGATGAAGAGCTACCGGACCGGGCAGTGAGCCTCAAAAGCCCCTGACCCTAGATAAATGACCCTGGATAAATGTCTGCCCGTGATAACTTGCAGGGCCTACCTCTGGCATCTCCTCGGTGACGATGTCCACCATGTGCGCTGGCGTGATGTCCTCCTCGCTCTCGGGGCCGGAGCCCTGCCTCTTGCCCCGCCCGCTGCGCTTCTCCTTCCTCTTCTTCTTCTCCTTCTTCTTCTTGTCCGCCCGCTCCTTCTGCCGACGCTCCTCCTCCAGCTTCACGTACTGGTCGGACATTGGGAGACCTGAGGGGGGGGGGGGGGGGGGCGTGGCACACCAGAAAAAGAACAATAAGAAGGAGAAGAAGAAGAAGAGAGGGTGATTTGAGCTAAAAAAAAAATTTAATATTAATAATAATCATTATAATAATAATTATAATAATACAATTACTAATAATTTATAAAGCACATTTTTGTAACCCAATGTGCTTTTGGGGATTGATTCAATTTTTTTTTATACTAATAAAGCTTTATAACACAGAGCTCTGGTAGGCTCAAAATGACATTTGATATGAAGAGTGGAAGATAACTGAGGGTAATTTGTGGTTCTAGGACAGGGTGACCCACCTGGCACTTTGAGAGGCACACTGAGGTCAATCTGTACCACAGGGATGTGCTCCACTCCTGGAGCCTCCTGGTAAACCTACGGACAGTTATCAGTTAGTAAGGCGGACACACACACACACACACACACACACACACACACACACACACACACACACACACACACACACACACACACACACACACACACACACACACACACACACACACACACACACACACACACACACACAAAATTGAAACTGCTTGACTTGCATGCATAAATAGCACTGTGTGCAACTACTTTATAGAGAGCATGCACATGCAGGAATACATGCACAGGCAAGCACACGTGTACCACCGAGATGTGCTCTACTCCTGGAACTTCCTCGTAATCCTATACACAGATACGTTAGTGGGCATGTGCAAGCATCCACACAAACATATTAACATATTAAAACACTTGATTTGCATGCATTAGCAGAGTGTGACGCTATTACATAGCACATGCACACACACACACACACTGTGAATTTAAGGTTGACAGGTTGTGGACACAATGAGGCAATGCGTGTGTGTGTGCGTGTGTACCTTCTGAGAGGATGGGGAGGCTTTGATGTAGAAGGGGTTGTTGGCTTGTTCCTGCTTCCTAGCCTCTCTTCTCTGGAGGACAAAGGAACACAAGCAACAGTTTAGATACAGGAAGTGCATAAATAAAACCAGTCCCTGGGATTACAATCCTTGGTTGATACAATGCAAATTATGCAAAGCTAAATTAACAGATACAAGTTGTTTACAAATGTCGTTTAAAAGATACAAATCATCCAATTGTCATGTTTGCATCATACAGTAACATTTTACTACACTACTGTAATTCCATAACAATACTATTTATATTGAAGATATACAATACTGCTGTTTTGCAGTGCTAGCTTAAGGGTCAAAAGCACTCAAATCCCAAACCATTCTGAACAGTTTACTGGCATTAAATTGATCAATAGCTCTTCCGAGATGTGTTCCTGTACAGGGCCAAATATATCCTTATTACAGAGGCAGCATCGTAGGACAAACACTGGGGTCACTCATAACACTAATTATGTGTCTGCTCCTTTTATGTACCAGGGCACAGGTAGTAGACTTATCTTCACTAGTCTACTACTCGTGCCCTGGTAGATACAAGTAGTGTTAGGAGTGACACCTGTGTTTGTCCTACGATGCCAGCTCTGTGGAAAGGGTCTATTGGAGCTGCTAGCGTACGTGAAGCATAACACGTACCTTCGCAAGCTCCTTCTCGTCCACCTCCGTGTGGCGCGGCCGGGAGTGTTTGGTCTCCTCCTTGGTGAACATGGCCTTGGGCTTCTCGTCCTCCGACTCACTCTCAGATGGAGGCTCGTTGATCCAGGCGTCCAGGTCCAGACTGGAACATTTATATTCACATAACAATCCATTCAGACCTCAGTGACACATATATATATGTGTGCACAAGGGCACACATATATTCAGACATTAATCCAATACAATAGATTCACTGAGCGTTATTTGGTACCCATTGTGTACAAAAAAAAAGTGTGTCAATAGCGTGTCAACATAGAAGAGGTAATTTTAAATAAATGTCAAGTAATACTTGGACAAACAGGTTCAGCTGTGACTGCACTATGTAGAGACAAGATCTCTGGTCCGAGTACTTATTTACAAATGTACAGTTTGGCAGTGCACCGTGCAGCAGGTTAACCCACCCTTCGGGGACAGGCACTTTCTTCTGTGCCTTGGGTGCCACTGGATTGAGCTCCCCGGCGAACAGGGCGTTGACCTCCTCGGCCACCTCCACGTCCTTCTGCTGCAGCTTTTGGATGTACTTCACCAGCTGCAGGATACAGGAGGCCTGGGCACGAGAGAGAGAGCGAAAGCAAGAGCAGGTGCATAAAAGCATTTTAGTGTGGAGGTCATTTTGTTTATATTGACATGCAAGTTATGGTCACCAGTATTTATACAAATATATATTTCATATATATAGTACACAGCTGAACTAACTTATTTAATACTATTTTTTCACTAGCAGTGGGGCATCTCCTCCTCCTCTTGGCTTACCCTCTCCTGCACCTCCAGGTTGGCGCTCTGCACGAAGAGGGGCAGCCGGTCGATCATCAGCTGGCTGGTCTCCTGGGCGGTAGTGCGGTCCGTGTTGCCCTCCTGGCTCCGCAGCACGGTGGCAAACAGCTTGGCGGCGTTCTGCACGTACACGGCCTGGATGTGGCCCGGCAGCGTGGCCACCTTTGGCCGGAGCATGGCCTCCAGTGTCTGCATGGGGTTCTCCAGGTGTCTGGCAGGAGACATGGAAGTTAGGTGTGAGAAACACTGGACAAAAGAAGCAGACATACACTTTAAATGTCTATGTTTTGGGAAGAAAGCATCGCTGGCAGGAGAAGAAAACCGTTGCTTTAGGCTGTTCCATTGGGAATGTAAACAATAATGGCGAGACTAGCCTGACCTTTTCTCACGGTTGTTGTTCACACCCTAAAGATAACTAAAGGCTTCATGCATAACCATGTCATAAATATAAAAATAAACAAACTGAGCATGACGACAAAACCTGAACATCAGCAACAATAACACTGATCAAATCATTAATATTAATATTAACATACCCTTAATGCCGTGGAATAAGACTTTACCTCCCTCAAATAGTTCTGAAACAGCTGGTATCTGCTGGTTTCAACCAGTTCAATTTAAGACTTTTTAATATATTTTTAATACCACTTAGAAAACAATTTAATACCGATTTCACGGCATTTTGAACCCATTTATTGGGTTGAGGTTTATTATTTTTCCTCTCCAGGCTGACATTTTGAATTCAGAACTTTTTACTACTTTTAATACCTTCACGGGCACCCTAAAAGACAAGCAGCAGCACAAAAGGTTATCAGCCCGATCCTGACCCCGCCTAGGATTCACGGCTCGGCCATGTCTACACCTCGTTGTTACTGAACATAGACTCATCATTGACGCACTCTGAGAACTCGCCGCAGATCCAGGCCGCGGCGTACAGCACTTCACAGATGCCGTTGCGCTGCGTGTTGCCGGTGAGCAGGTGGGCGTTGTCCAGCAGCGTGGCCATCTGGGCCACGGCAAACACTCGGATGGCCTTCACCCGGATGGCCACGTCCAGCATCTGGGAGGCGATGAGGTGGCCGTGCCGTGTGCCCTCCAGCCGAGTCAGCTCCACCAGAATGCTGATGTACCTGAGAATACAGTGGAGAAGGGAGGCGGTGGTAAGAGCGGGTCGTAGATAAGAGGGATGTGACGATGAGCGAGGAAGCAGGGAAAGCATGATAGCGACGGCATGAAAAGTTGCTGGTTCTTATGTACACATTCGACAATTTGATCTTAATTCTGATCAGAATTCCCTTCAAAAAGGCTTTTTTTCAGTTGAAAACCGTTCAGTTTGGGTCTAGCAAAGTATTAGTGAACATTTCTGTGTTCTTTTGGACTCAAATGGATAAAGCAGGGGAAATTCTCTGGAAAATACAAGAAGTCTGTTACTTCTGCTTTTCCAGAGTGGTAGTATTTCTATTGACTGTGCACCCTGGCTCGAGCAAGGGTGACGTGGGTTTTGACAACGTTTGACAATGCCCCTCACACTTGCGCCTATGCAGCCCAATGTTTTCGGTTTTCTTTACGACCGTCTGTCCCATTTTTCAAAACTCTTAGGCTCTTACTTCAGATGAATAATACATTTACAGTGGGACGTCAGGGGGGTCAGAACTCTTATATTATTTACACACGCATGATGAGGCAATGCCTGAGATGCACACTGGCAGAAATGTAAAAAGAGCAAAGACGAATACAGATGAAACGTAATGGAGCGGGTGGTGCACTGACCATTCAAAGTTGGTGATGTACTGGTAGTTGCTCTGGCTGCAGATGTCGATGATTTTGGTGAGCAGCTCGTCCCTGTAGGTCGTGCCTTCGGCTTTGTCTACGTGCAGCATCAGCTTCTTTACGATCTCCATCAGGTTCTTCTTGGACACCTGGTGGAACACACGCGCGGCGCCGCAACAGAAACAAATTGATGTCATTATACTAACCCCAGGGTAGGCAAGAGACAACTTATATTAACAGGCATTTATAGATTTATAGATACAGTTTTATGGTCACAATATGTAGCATTTACCATCTGATTAACTACATTTCAATTAGAGAGACATTTTTATTATGGATCTGTATCATCGGCAGTTTGAGAGGTGAGTCTACTCACTGTAACCTATAAAACCGGTCCAACCTGGTTTTATAGGTTGCATGTGTGCCAGGCTGCCTATACTGAATGTGAGCCAGAAGCTGGCAGCCCAGGGATGTGAAAGCCCAAGGCAGTTGGGTCTCTGTACCATGCCGTAGAGGAGGTCCAGGGCTCGGAGACGGATGGACTCGTCCTTGTCATCCAGACACTGGAGAATCAGGTCCTTGTGGGACTGGACAGACTTGGGGTGGGTCTTCAGGATCTTGGACATGGCCAGCAGGCCCAGGTACTTCACTACAAACACAGACACACAGGCTCAGTGTTCTGGTCAATACCACTGAAGACATACACCCTGGGCTCTATGTAAACAATTAGGGAACCCTTGCCACTAGCTCTAATGTGCTTATTTCCACTCCAAAAATGTAGGTTACATTACATTACTAAATGAATATAATAATAAATATATAAACAATACCTTTATTTGACGAGCCAAGGGTTTTGGAAGATAAACTTAAAAATCTATATTATTTGTTTACATTACAAACTAATATCTAATTAACACAAAACTATTCAATGACACAGGAAAGGAAGGAACACAAAGACAAACACACAGAAGGAAATGAACAGGATGGGAGAACAAAAAAAAAGAAAAACAGAAACAAACAAACACAAGGACATGGACATTCTGTTTTTCCACCACCACCTATTTGGCACCACATCCTTGGCAGCTAGATCTTTGCTCCACCAAAGGGGGCAAAGAGTGCAAGGCAGGAACATGCTGAATCACTCCAACCTTTTGGCTGAGGAGCCCTGCAACCGAATCAAACAAACACGTTTCCGTTGTCTGGATCAATATCAGGGGGCCCGGGATGGTGGTGACCTTGAGGTTACCCTGGTCCCTGCCGCAGATGTGCTGAACTTCGCCCTAATCAAGGCAGCTAAATTCAACCAAAAGCCCTACGTGTAGCTTTTTTATTGGGACCAGATACGTCACCAGATTATAGCAAACTGGCACGGGCAGTTATGATAGGACGGGGCACGATGTGGACAGTTAGTGTGGGATCACCATACACACAAGGGACTACAAACGGTGTCGCTTTTATCAGACTTGGCTTGATCCAAGACTTGCCTCCAAAGAAACGTACAGTAAGGAATCAAACCAATTTTCTCAGCTTTCTTCTCTGTCTTTGACAAACAACTTGTATTACAGTAGAGTAGCATTATAATCATTTTTTTTAAATGAGTAGAAAGGATTGAGGATCCTTATCTAAAAAGGTTGTGGATTCACCTCTACGGACTGTCAGAGGAAATCCAGGGAAAAGAACCACAATGCTTCCACAGTATGGGTGTGGTGCTAGTCCAGTTCTAATAGAATTCCACAGTGGTACGATAAGCACCACAGGGTTGCTTATAAGAGCACCCAGTCACCAGGGATGCTTTGTATGACCTTTTATGCTACAAAGAAATGTGAAACGGTTCAGCATACTTGAGTCACAGTTGGGGCAAATCCAATGTTTGCACCACTTGCTACACAGTTGGAACAGATTCTTGGATTTCAATGCAAATCAACCTGTTGGAAAGTCACATTGGATTATTTGTGACTGCAGCTAGTGAGGTTCACAAGGCTTTGAATATTACCTCCATGCTAAAACAATATTTAGGATATAAACTGTTTGCAGATTTAAAAAATATCTGACATCAATATGCAGATATATAGCGACACCAACGGCAGTAATTTGCCATTGGTTTTGCTCCCACCAAGACTGTAACAAAACTGACCTTTCAAAACAGTGGGAAAAAAAACAATGTCCAAGTTCAATGTATTCTACTCACAAAACATGACTACCATCTACCCCTCACCACACCACACTATAGAGAGGGAAGGGGGGGGTTGAGATAACTCGAATACCAGCAAACACATCAACCTCAGCTCCTTATAGCAGAGAAGCAGAATACTGGTCAAAACATGCACTGTGCTCCATGGCAAGCACAATGTCCACTGTGTGGCAGGAGTGCGTCGGCATTCCAGCCACTTAAATTGGGAACGCTGAGGTAATATCTTCGAGTTATCCAGGGGGGGGCGGAGCTACGTTGTTGTCGTCGATGACGACGTCTACACTGGTGGACTTGTCCGAAAACACACAGACAATGAGAGAATGACACACTGCAGGCATTGACAGAGGGCTCACAGTTCTGGTCCGAGTCTTCGATCAGGATGCGAAGTTTCTGTACACAGAGCTGAGGAACAGGGTAGAGAGGTAGAGAGGGAGAGATAGAGATAGAGAGGGGCAGACAGAGACAGAGGGGAAGAGAGAGGCAGAGAGAGAAAAAGTGGAATAGAGGACAGAGGGGAGAAAGGGGAAGAATGCTGTTATCATCACTGTAAACCTTTCCACACCAGTTTCACTGTTGTTGTCATGGAAGCACAGCACATGAGATGGTCAGGGTGGGAATGGTATTAAAAACACAATTTGATCATTCCATGCATGCATTCTTGGCAGTCACATAGGCGGATACCAAGAAACCTTGTCGTTAGCCTGTCTGACCAGTTGATGAACATCTACATTTAGAAAAAAGGCATTAGGATAGACATGCAAGCAGGCAGGATAATATGAACAGAAAATAAATGAATGAGGCACATAAATTTGATTAAACTGGAGTGGAAAGGGTTATTAATGAAGGTCTAATTATAGTAAGAGACAAGCACAGGGTGGGACACTAGAGGCTTACCTGAATACTAGCACTGTGGTTGGGCATTCCAGAAGATAAGGAGATCAACACTGAAATAGAGGCAGAAAGACATAAATCACAACTGAAACGTGTCTCACACACACACACACACGCACGCACGCACACACACACACACACACACACACACGCACGCGCGAGCACATTCAATTGGAAGTTATTGGCGCTTCCTAAACGTGTTCACATCAGACTAGTTTTGAGATGAGTTTTGCATGGAGATGTGTGTAGAATAGATGAATAGATTATTTTGTTAATTAGGTTAAGAGAATGTGCTGTATACCCTTACTGCATGGGGAAACAGGCATCAAATTGTTTATTTCATGTTCATATAACAATAGTTGCAATAGGGGTGTAAGTCACAAAGAAAAGTCTGGATCTAAAAGCACAGTTGACACGACTCCTCAGAGGCTCTTTTAGTAATGTCCTTTAACCAAACAAGTTCAAACATCTGCCCCCAAAACCATAGTAACTATACAGTTGCTTCTTTATGAATCAAATTGTCACAATAAAATGCATTGTTCCCCGGTGGCCTGAATGGGAAATATATCAATGATGCCATCTTTGCTCAGCATGGGAAGCTACAAGTAACTCAGCAAAGGTTACCCACAGAACAGCAATACTGACCTGCAATCACAGTGTTGACACATTCATACAGAAGAGACATGGCAGAGGTGCTGTGTGAGGTAGAGAGAGAAGAGGGGGAAGCCATGGAGATAAAGAAAAAAAACGACTGTTATTGACACGCCTATTGGGATCAGACTGTGATGTTGAGAGGGACATAGAATGAGGCAGAGGGGGCGTTGCTTGTCTTACCTGTGGATGAGATTGGTCAAGGGTTCAATCAGCTTCTTCCCCAGCCGAGGCTCCAAAGGTGTGAGGGCTCCAAACTGGGGGAAAAAATAAATAAAAAATATGGCCGTCACCACACTCATTCTCAGAAGAGGCTTGGAGAAGGCAAACAGATCTGTCAAAACCCTATCCATCGTTACCTACCTACCTTAATAAAAACTTGTCCATTTATAGAAAGACAAACAAAGCATGTTTGCGCACACACACGTTCACCTACGGGGAACTTTGTATAGGGTGGGTAATCATCAGTGATGGCAAGAAGTCAAAATAATGAACAGGATTTCATTATACTTAGTGTGTAGTGGCCTCTTGTTTAGAACAGAAACAATGATTGCCATTATGGAACCATACATGCTTTTCTTTCCATGCTAACCGGGTGTTCGCCTAGGAAGCATGCAACACTCATTAGCCATAAAACATTTTCAACACAACATGTTTCAAAGCATTTTATAAGATTTGAAATAGTAACTGTGGTAGTAATCACAACACTGTGGTTCTGATTGTGGTTAGACTCAAAAGTAAGTCTCTATACACTTGCTCAACTAGAGACTGAGGACAATCTATCAGGTTTCATTGCTAAAACTGGGTGGAAACCATTAGTTAAAAAAAGAAAGAAAAAAAAAACCCTGCATTGTAGGACCAACTAAAAGTCTTCAGGGCGGCCCTTCATATTGGGGCGGTGACATGCAGAAGTTGTGTGTACTAGCAGCGAATTAAGCAAGTTAAAATGTGTGAACAAAGTCGCTGTAAATACTTAATTGCACCAATCTTGTGGACTGAGCACACATTCGATAAAATGGAATCCAATAATCTAATGTTGTAATTTTCAATGTTTTAAAAAGCTCTCTCCGTGTTACAAAGTGATTCGCTATATCCCCAGTATGTTTACCTACAGAGGAGAATGGGGGGAGAGCATAATTTCCGGTAAGGCGTCATTTAAAGGTCAAATGTAAGGGTGCGTAGGTTTGTTAGCCGCCGTTCCAGCAAATATCTTGCATTTAGAAATCCCCAGACGATTGGTAGGCGGTGAGATCTCCGATCTTCTGGTATCGCAAGACTGGGTTGTGGGTTGACAGGTTAATGCAAGTTGTTAGCATACCAGCTTGATGATCTTAATGAGGACCCAGTTGTTGGTGGAAGAGGTCATGAGCTTGAAGAAGAGAGGGGCCAGAGACAGGTAGTTCTTAGGGTTCCTCCTGGCCAGCTCACAGATGACGTTGACCGCTGCCGACTGGACACCTAATGGATGAACCACAGGACGAAATACAAATGAAAATTGTGCACAGAGAAACTGATGATAAAATAATCTTAAAAATGTCACGCCAAATTAAAAGAAAGAAAGCACCGTCTGACAAAACTAGTCTTATCTTTTGTTTTCTGGTGTATTTCTATTCATACTCAATATAGCTGGTAGTGGTACAATATTTGTTTACAGCTATAGCAACAGCTACAGTTAAAACACGATGACCGGCCAGACACTGATAACTGGAGGGGTACTTGCAAAATGTCATTAAAAAAAGTTAATTTCCTGTTTGGCGTGTTCAT
The DNA here is from genome assembly GCA_030340625.1 of Merluccius polli. NCBI lineage: Eukaryota > Metazoa > Chordata > Actinopteri > Gadiformes > Merlucciidae > Merluccius > Merluccius polli. Next base: position 118,809 of record JAOPHQ010006297.1, on the reverse strand, counting down.
AACTGTGCCAGAAGTGATCCTGTGAGCAGGCCTGGGCCGTGTCCCCGATGCATCGTCTCTAATCTCGTTTCTCTGGACGATAAATTATTCAGGGGGTCGGGGTGACTGAGGACTGTCTGTGGCTACCTGTGCCTCCACAGATTTAGATTTCCCTACGTCACACTCAGACTGGCCCGAGCTGGTCTGAGCCAGACAAGGATGACAAATGAGCCAGCGATACGATGCATGAAATGCATAGAAACCGTTCGGTCCCCCTTTTTTTAATATCTAGCCTCCCATGTTTCCAGCCTTGAAGTCTGTCTCCATTATGACCAAGCTCAAGATTTTCCAGGTCTTGTAACTTTCTCTCCATTAGAACACTGTGATAATTCAAAGTGGTGAAGTCTTTCTCCGTTGTAACACCTCTCCGTTCTCCGTTACCTGGGTCGGGGTCCTCCAGTTTCTCCTTGAGCCGGGGGAATGCGGGGCGTAGGGATTCTGGGTACTTGAGGAACACCTTGTACATGATCAGCACCGCTTTCTTCCTGATGTAGGGCTTGGTGTGGGACATCTAGGATACAGGGAGAAGAACACCACCAGTACATTAGGGCTGCAACTAAGGATTATTTTCATAGTCGATTAATCAAGCGATCATTTTTACGATTAATCATTTAGTCTCGAAAATGTCATTAATAATAGCAAATGCCAAGTGATGCTTGCCTTATCTGACAAGCATAGTTCATACTGATCCATGAACCAAACATTTGAATTTCTGAAGCATCAAGCAGCAAATGTTTGGTATTTGTACTTAATAAATAAACAATTAATCGGAAAAAAATTTGATTCAAATTATTTTCTTTCGATCGACTAATAGATTAATCGACTAATCGCTGCAGCCCTACAGTACATTAAAAACATAGGGATTAATTTTCTTTCCGTTATTTGACCAACATCTATAGTAAAACGTATTCCAAATAAGTACTGTGCTTGACCGCTTGGCATTTCCTCACTCACCAGAGTCATGATGTCATTGGCCAGGTCCCGAGCCAGGTCAGGGGTCACAAAACAAGAAAGGCCAGTCAGGGCAACGCCTGTGTCATACTGGTTAGGACTGCTGAGGTCCTGGAAGAAAAAATAATGAGAATAACATCACATTTAAGAGGACATTTAAGGTAGGGTTGAATTAAGATATACTATTGTACAAAAAAACTAATAAATAAATAAACAGTGCATGACTAACCTTCCGGATCTGATTGGTGGTCAGCATGATGACATCAGTGCTCTCGTGAAAGCACTGTGAGGCAGCCAGGTAGCCAATCCGCTGTGGTGAGGATGGGGATCACAAAATAGCACATTCACCATCTAATTAGCATGTACAAGCACTGTGTTATTACATTATACGCACAGTGAGAGGTAGCAATCTAACAAGCCAATAGTTTGTTTAAAAACAGAGCTTGGATTAGGAAACAGTTGCCACGCTATGTATTTGGGGTTCATCAAAGTAAAGACAACCCCACTTTATATTTGCTTTTTGGCCTAGTAACACTCTAGACTCATCCTAAACACATCCTCTTACATACGAGGTACCACTCACACTTGCCACTACCAATCCAATAATAATAATAATAATAATAATAATAATGTGTACTAGCATTAGCCTGGTCTCACCTTGTATGTGAACTTTGAGGAGCTCATGACCTCCACAATGTTAAAAGCAGCCCAGCTGACATCATAGCCCAGCATCTGAAGCTGTAATCACAGAGAGGAGAAAGAGGGAGAGAGAGGGAGAGAGATACCATGGATTTTCCCTGTGGGAGTATAGCTATTTTTTTAATTGAGCACAGATGCCAATCACAGCAGGACATGTTGGTTTAAAAGTAGGACGAGGCTATAAATAGAACAAGTGTTTATTTTGACATTAGATTTGCTTGGATCAGACAAGAAAGATCTAAGAAGACCAAGAACGCTATATACACACAACACATTTTAAAAGTGGTCCCAATTAAACGTTAAAACCATTTTTCAAGTTACAAAGATATTCTGTTAAAAACAATTCGCTTGACTGCATGAGTGTCTGTGTATTGAAAGGTGTCCACGGATTGCTAGCCTTGTGTGGAACAGATTAATTGTGTACACAAGGCTTTATTTGCATCCATTGGTACGGATCGATTGACCTTTTATTAAATCACAGGCCTCCATGTGCGTCAGTGTCTCTCAACTATGTGGGCGGTTGGGACGGGCATATAGGAGGGGTGCGGAGAGGCCTTACGTAGGTGAGCTTGCACACGGCGTTGGCCTTGACGGCGATGTTGTCCTGCTTGAGCTCCTGCTTGATCTCGTCGATGCAGGTGGAGATGTACTTGGCCTGGGGAGACAGACAGGGCAACAGCTCAGCATGGTTGGAGGGATAATCCATGCATAGAAACAAAATTGGGGAAATTTTACCAGTCGGTGTCCACCATGGTAAAATGCTGTAATTTATCAGATAAGAATGTCAATATTTGCAACCAATTTACACTGATATTATTATTATTATTATTATTATTATTATTATTGGTTACTATTCTGTCATTACTGTTTCCTAACAAATAGACACAATCAGTGGAAACAAATGGCTCCTATTCAACGGTCCATGGTCTTTATAGGCTACTGAATTTTTATTAACAATTAACTTCATCCTCAGAGTTTGGCATTACATTTTCTTCAGGGTTTTTAGCCCTGGTCATACCCTAACTATTGATGATTTACTCCTAGGTGACCCATGTCATTTTAGAGAATCAAAGCTAACATTCAAAGCCAACATTGATATACAGCACTGTATATGGTGAGAACTACATGAACACGTATTTCCATTACAATCTGAATTGTACGATTGGTAAACACACTTCATGGACAAGCTTTTTTATCACTAGTAAAACATGGTGTGTGTCTGAATGTAAAGGTGGACTGTTGTCTAAAGCCTTCTTATAAATTGGATGAACACCGGCCTAAATGAATGAGCAAAAATAGATAGATGGGATAATTAACTTAAAAAGTTACCATAATTGTGCATTTTCTTTGGTCACAGTAGGCAAGCCTAGTTGAGCTTATTCATTGAGAATAGTGAATGTTAAACTTTGGCAAGCAGCACGCACACACACACACACACAGTGAATGTGTGTGTGCTGGTCATGTGCCTGTAGTCATGAGATAGCACAGTGACAGGGGGGAGGAGGTGGGCATCGACTGCTATACTACTCTTAGAGAAGCCCAGTAGAGGCTGGGAGACACACACACACACACACACATTGAAATAACTGAAATATTTGCTCTTCAGCCCACAGGCAGAGGTTTTTTTTATGCCAGCTCAGCAGTTTGAGCACCAGATATAGAGGAACGAAGGGTGCCAGGACTGATATGAAGGCTTAATCGATATGGTCCATCCAGTGCTAAGCCTGCACCTTATCTAGAAAATACATTTACACATGCATTAATTTCCATTGTGTTTTAATGTAGACTCTCTGCGGTTCCCATCGCGGTGGAGAAAGGGAGCTGAGCGAGGCCTCGGCACACATATGGAAAACAAATACAGCGAATGCATGAGAAGCTATGGGCTGGCCAGGAAAAAAAAGGCAAACACACAGACATTAATATTTCAGCACACTGTGTGGTGTTGGCTGGGCAACCAAAACCTTATAGGCGGGGTTGGATTACCTATGGACACGCTGCATCAAAAGATCATGCATGAGCGGGCCGGGCAGACTTCACACAGGCTGATCCATTTGATCAAAAAAAAGCATACACCATTTATTATACGTTGCAACTTGATATCCACACCCACATGTACCACACGGGATGACGTCATCGTGGCAAAAGTAACAACGGCTCACACACACACGTAATCAAATGAGGGTAGGCTGAAAAAACAAAACAACCCCAGTCCTCCCAGACCTCAGACACTGCCCTCTAATGGACCATGGCATCCCCCTCCAGCTCTCTCCCTCTCGGTGCTGATTCTGCCCCCCATTACCACAGCAACAACGCGAGTGAAAGGGTGTCATCGTCTGCAAAAAAAGGAACAGACCATCTTTGCACAACTATGATTGCATACAAACGTCTCAAGTCACATTAGTTAGTGTCTTTAGAGTCACACTGAGTTTTGCATGCCACCCCTTGGTGTCCGCTCCCATCACGGGAGATCAAAACATAGCGACATGGTGGATCCACTCCAGTGCATATGACACACACACACACACAGACAGACACACGGGTCAGGGCCACGTCTCAACACCAGCAGCAGCGGGTTTTGACAGGCCTAGCATCACCAGAAACAGAGATATAACACACACAGTAGATGTGTGTAGATCCCCTGATCCCCTGGACGTTTTTCCCTAATCTTACGAGCTGCTAGCCAGCGGCACCGAGCGAGCTAGCTAGCGCGACCAAGTGAACACCTAACCATTTATATCCCACACCCCCACGGCGTATTTACACAGTGACACGGTTCAATTTCTCGCAGGCTCGAGAACAGGGGTTTTGTTAACCACCAGGGGGGGGGGGGGGAAACACCCCCAAAAAATGTACCATGACACCTAACCTAGCGTCAGCCGTGACTTGGAGGAGCAGCGCTAGCGTTAGCCTGCTAAGCTACAAACCGTTACTACGCTATTATGCTGCAACGGTCACATCGGTGCGCATTTTTGTCCACGTCGCCGGTTGAAAAGGGTTATTTGAGAGGGTTATTATTTTTATTTGTTGTTGTTGTTGTTTTTTTACCTCATCCTCCTTGTGATTCCTGATGCCACGTACTAAATCCTGGAGGTTTTTGTCAAACATCCGATCGATGCTGCCTTTGACGATCTTCAGAGCCATGTCTGGGTCGCCGTCTTCTTCTTCTGCACCGCCGCCGCCGTCCTACGGGACCGAGAGGTGTGGAGGTGTGGATGATGGGGGAGATGGGGGTGGGGGGGTGCTAGTCCGGTCCCGCTACACCGTCTCTCATCCACCCCAGGGTGCCGTGGTGGAGGTGGTGGGGGGGGGGGGGTGCCGTTGCTGTTTACTAATCCCGGACAGATGAAGAGGCGAGGCCAGACAGGGGCGTCCGGTGCGATGCGAAGACTCTGGCAATGGATCAGCGTAGGAAATGGCTGACAAAATGGCGACGGTAGTCACCTGACTGGACTGGAGTGATGCGAGGGTTCTCCTGAGAATGAATGGATTTAAAGGTGCAGTGCCGGTGCGTGAAGGAGCATCACCTCAGGCATCCCATAAACACATGTTTGTGTTTTTGGAGGACAGCTATTACTGTAAAAAATAAATAATAATAAAATAAAATACACGTTAAAAAAAATTAAAGTTGGAATCAGAGCTTCTCCTGAGAATGAATGGATTTAAAGGTGCAGTGCTGGTGCGCGAAGGAGCATCACTTTAGTCATCCCATAAACACAGGGTTTATGGAGGACAGCTATAACTGTAAAAAAAGGATAGATAAAATAAAATACACATTCAAAAAATTTAAGTTGGAACCAATGCCATGCTGAGAGTTTTATTCAAGTCTCAACTAAATGATACAAATGTTTACCAATTTACATAGCACTAAAAACACTTCAGCTGTATGCGTATCACAGGTAAATGCCAAAATAGGATGCAGCTACATGGGATAGGAGTGTCTTTTCACAAATTGCGAATAAGGTTAATTGTAATATGTACACAGGTATCCCATATATTATGCAAATTACAGACACCAAGGGAAGTCACAGGTGTGTATTTCCACAGCATTCATTGGTTAGGTCAAAAATATATACGCAAATATCTGAAAACATGGTTATAAAAAAGTAGGTGGACAACAGTTGGAAATTTGTGGAAATGACTCCAGTCAATGAATTAACATTTCTGACTGCATTAACAAGAAGCAAGAGCAGATCATTAAAAAAGTGTAGAGAATAACAGACTCACAGAAATATAAATGTATCACTCTTACTGTTGAACTGTTCCATATTCATATTAAACAATAAGCCTTTTAGTGATACTCTGTTGACTTTATAAAAATGGCATCAATGTCAATGGTTGTCTAGACTAGAAGCAGACAATCCTAAATACCAAACACAAAAAAAAAAAACTCAACGTTAGCCAATCCACACACACACACACACACACACACACACACACACACACACACACACACACACACACACACACACACACACACACACACACACACACACACACACACACACACACACACACACACACACACACACACACAATTAATGTGGGGGGAAAAAAACAAGCAAACATGGAACAGGAAGAGAAATGATCCGGGACGGGCTGCGTGTTGTAGAAATTAAAAAATATTTATAATAACGTTTCAGAAACAAGAGGATTTTGCACAACTGCCACAAAGTTTAACAGACTAGTGAGTAGTAGTGAGCATTTGTCTTTGCTGTGGTGAAAACGAACCTAGGTGTTATAGCACGAGAACCTTCTAGTCATTGACATAGTTACGGTACAAAAATGTCCCAAGACGTCAAGAGTAGCTCAACAGGTAGGAAATGCTGGGGCATGTGTTATAATGCGATGCTGGCCAAGGGGAACCAAATGATGCCAAACTAAAAAAAGGCTACAATCTTTAAGCACTTGGTCCATGGGAGGCCTTCTGAGCTCTTCAGCTCTCCACAGCAGACGCTTCCGTCTCTGCAGGTACAACTGGGTCAGTCTCATCGTGTGCGTTCATCTCTTGCTCCATGGGGCTGTCTGGGCTAGGCCTAATCCAAAGGTAACAACCACAAATACATTTCAATGACCAATACATATCCTAGATGTTGTGGAACCCGGTAGTTACTGATCTTAGTCCAGGTGAAATGAATAAAACTAGCAAAATGCAAACCATCATTGACAGCAGTGCTAAAATAAACCAGCAAACCTGAATCTTAAATATCCTATGTATTTTTATTCATAGGAAACCTAAATTGGTACTGTAGGCAGCGAAATGCCGATGCAAATCAGAAGAAGGTATATGACCATTTGTCTTACAGTGCAATACAAGAAAGAAGGAAAAAAAGTCATCTGTATATGGCAGTTTAAGAACATTGGCCATGATACGTTTCCAAACTAAGAAGAACATATGAAACTGGAAGGTTACCTTTTAGGGCTAGACGCCATGTGTTGGTCATTCTCCTCCTGGCCAGGGGACTTTGGTTTTTCCTCCTCCACATCCTCCTGCTTTTGTTCAGATTCCCCATTCACCGGAGCAGAGTCTACAAGAAAATGCATGTATTGTATGGCCTAATGTATGAAACAGATTTTGTTTGACTGCAAGGTTACCAAATAATAAGGGTTTATGAAACAAATGTGTGTAAAATAAACCTGTACCTGTGTTTTGTGCGTCTTTTCCATTATCCTGGGACTCCTTGTCATCTGATTTAGGTTTGGTTGGCATGTCTCCCTTACCCACGAATCGGAGTTTTAATTTGTTGTAGACCTCACTGGCCTTTTCCATTACTGCATTGCTGGCTTTGTAACGGCGGATCTATTCATTCAACAGACAGATTAGTAAAGAAGATTGTTTTGATAGTGACCAAAAGCTCCATACACAACAATTAAGACTAAAAAAAAGAAAGAAGTGAATTATTCAACTCATTCTTTGCAGAATTTCTGTATCCATGTGGTTATATACATACCAATATTTCAGATACAAACCTTATGGAAAATAGTTGAACCATAATTGTAGAGATTTTAAGATCATCTTAAAAATGACCTACCTTTTTAAGTGTTGCAATAACATCAGCGTTCTTATGCAGGATTTGGCTGGTGACTGGCACTGCTTCAAGCTCTACCAAGGCTTGTAGACATCGCTCTATGTCCTACAAATGACAGGAAACAAACAATTTATTTTAATAACGACTCTTCAGTAATATATATATTCTAAATGGACAGGCACATCGTTTTTCCACACAGTATAAAAGGGTCAGAGGTGTTGCTTACTGGGTTGTCAACTTTAAGTGCAAACTTGATATCTGTGTGCAGTTTCTGAAGCTTTTCTTCTGGTGTTGGCTCTGTAAATCCACACGAAAACAAAGCCATTACACAAACGGTAGATTCATTTAAAGAGAAATGGTCATGAACATTGAAAGACAGACCAAAAAAAAACCTTTGCCATTTTGCGAGGTCGTGGGTTTAAACTGACCTTTTTTCTTCTCTACTTTCTTCTCTGGAGGCCTCTCTGATTTGCGTCTGGGTTTTTCAGGCTTGGCCCTGGGTGAAGAGGGAACTCTGGTGATCTATGTGCATTCATCTTCAATGGAGGTAACCCTAATGAGGTTTTAGGGACAATTAAGTTTGCCTGCTGTACAGTGTACTCACCTTGCCCTGGACTTCTCTTCTGACCGCTGAGGTTTCTTCTCCTTTATCTCCTTATCTTTTCTATCTTTTCCCTCCTTCTTCGCTTTGGGCTTCTTCTGGCTGTCTGACCGCTTGGCAGACTTTTTCATCTGCGTTGCGAAAAGAGCACAATAGAAACGGCTTAACAATGTTAAAAGATACCATTGGCTATCAAACTAGTAACTGCGTAACTCAGCTCACAGAGATAACATCGACCGATGGTGAGCTGAAGGGCTCTGGCATTTATAAATGTCAAAGGAGCAAAGAACCAGAGTCCTACTTTAATTAGATCAACAAATAGAATCCCATAAAAACACACCTTTAAAATGATTAAGTAAACACATTCAAATCATAATACAAGTTCTCATTTAAGAGAATTATAAATAAATATATACAGATATCAAATCTAGAAAATCCCCCCCAGAATGTATAAAGAACTCCTCAAATCTACTATTAATCTAATCTCAAAGGTGGATATCCAGATTGATTGGATATCCGGATATCAAATTGAAATACTTTAAATCAATTTCAATAACAATTTCAATTTGCACAATGGAATATGGCATTTAATTGTGTCATGATACCATAATCATGGCTTTCTTTTAATTGAAACACACCGCTTCCTGTAGAATGAACATGGGCGTACATCTCGCCGACCTCATCGATCATAAAAGGTCAGAGAGGTTCACCCCATCATACATCCATACGCTCAACGGGGGCCGTACCTCGGCAGGGGGGGGCGAGTCAGAGTCGGAGGGCGCGGGGATGGGGGGTGGAGGGGGCTTCTTGGACTTCTTCAGTGGGTGGTCATCTACGCCCTCATCCGAGCTACTGCTGCTGCCGCTGTCGCTCGCCTTCTTGCTCTTCTCCTTTTTCCTCTGCTCGTCCTCCTCCTTCTCCCGCTCGCGTAGCCGGCGAAGCTCCTCGGCCTCCTCCTTCTTCCGGCGCTCCTCAAGCTCTCGCCGCCGCTCCTCGTCCCGCTTCTTCCACTCGCTGATACGGTCGGGCTCACTGTCGCTGTTGAGAAGAGCAGAGAAAAGGCACAGAAACAACGCAAGTACAGAGACAATGTTAGAACCATCAGGAATAGTAATGGATAATAACCTGTTGCATTTTATTGAGTAATGGGTTAGTAAGTAAACACAATATTCAAAACAGAAAACCTATCAACAATGTCCCACTGAAGCAAAAAGGTATTGGCTCATAAAAGCACTTTAACGTGGCAACCTGAAGAGGTCAGAGACCTAGAGATTGGATATAATGCTCTTTGTAGTGACACTGCACTGTATCAAGCAATGCTACTTGATACAGTGGTACAATACAGCTAGAGCGCAAGCAACACACATCTCTGCCTGACCTGTCGCTGTCGGAAGACGATGTAGGTGCTCGCTTGGCTGGCGTGGGTTTGGCTTTGGGCTTCCTAGCACGGGGCTTAGCTGGGGGCTTCTCTGTGGATGAGCATGTGAGAAAAAAAACTTTAAACTCAAAAGCGCTAATTAAAGTTTGTTACATGTTCTATTCTCTGTTTGCATCCGTGTCCATGTTGTTAATGTGGTCTGCGATGAGCTTTGCACATTCTTGCACTTTCACGAGTGCAAGACAAGACATGGACCTTCAACAAATTATATGCACATTGACATTTGGACTAATTACAATCCAATCACGATGGAAGTACAGATGCCTGGGTCCCTTCATTATACCCCTGAATCCTGACCTTTCTTGCGGCTCTGAGGTCCCTTCCGTGGGGGGCGGTCGGAGTCGGAACCGGACTGGGAGTCTGATCCAGACACGGCAGGCCGGGGCTTGTCGTCCTCCGACTCGCTGTTCATCTCCTTCTTCTCTGACTGAGACCCCGAGTCTGAGTCAGAGTTAGACGATGCCTTCTGCAGCATCCCAGCGACAATGGAGAGAGGGGCAGGAGTTAAGTATACAACACTATAATAAAACCAAATGTTTGTCATCCTCAAGGCTTGTGAAAAGCTTACCTTCTTTTTCCCTCGGCCACCAGCAGCTTTCTTTCCTCCCCGTCCAGCAGTTTTCTTTTCTGGTGTAAAATCCTACAGGGCATGCATACCGTTTTAAAAGTCACAAAACAACTAGACAATATATCTATATAAGTACACATAAATGCAGATTAGATAAGCTGTGTGAGTGTGTGTGTGTGTTCACCTGGTCACTGTTCTTGCCAGATTCAGACTCTGAAGGTGAGGGCTCTGGCTCCGAGGGGGACCCGCTCTCTTCTCCTCCGTCCCTGTCGCTGGACGAACCCCGGGCCTTTTTTGGAGGTGGGGGGCGCTGTAGTGGGGGAAAGATTATGCCATGGGTTAAGAATATGTTTTCAAGAGTTGTGTTGAAATTGTAACTGTCTTTTTTTTCTGAAGTGCCAAGGAGGAAATACATGGCTACAACTTTGACGATTTGGAGTGGATGCTGCCAACATTTATCTCATAACAAATTGATTCAAGGATTTAAGGACATGGGAAATTAATTGATCCCACAATGACCTTAGTGGCAGGGGGCTTTCTCTTCACAGGACCTGCCCTGCCCCTGTCTTCACTTCCAGAGTCAGAGTCCACCTCGCTCCCTGAGTCCACTTTCTGAGGGGCCGCAACTTCTTTATCATCGTCGTCTTCCTCCTCACTTCCTCCTCCTCCACCGCCATCGTTGCCCTCACTGTCAGACGAGCTGGCTGGCTGCAGATGAACAATCATGCGGATGAGATGAAAAGAAAAAAGCATAGTTGTTTGTAGCCCATATGATTACTACGAGATTCTCTTTTAGCCTTTTGTTATTGTTATGTTTATATATATACGGTTCAACTACCCCATTATCACAGCTATCAGAGAAGAGTGCAGTTATAGATTTATAAAAATGTTAAGGTCGCATTTCTGATTTACTTACTGCAGGTGGGGCACTGTAAGAGGCATGTGGATTGTTCTGGATTTCCCATAAGCCTTCATTGAATCCTTTTCTTTTATTGGGCTTCCCATAGCGCTCTTTGCACTTTTCATATGCAAAAAGGTCCTTCGGTGCAAGGAATGCACTGTGCAACAAATGAATGAAAAGGTCATTGAGCTAACTTGATGATTGTGCAAGATCATTTGCTTAGAATTATGAAAGACAGGAGTTATTAAGGTAGACCTGCAGCAGATGGCGACTAGCAGCTAGTTCATTTAAAATATAGTATTTATGTATTTGGCATTGTACTTACACAAAATCTACATATTGTGATACATCTAGACTCAACTAATTATGAGGAGACTGAAGTTGAATTGAGTTCAATGACATTTTGAATTCATAAAACTGGATAGCAGTTATATTATGGTAGCTTCCATGAATATAATGATGATGATGGATTATTTCATATCAATAATCACCCGCATAAAAATGCCATAGAAAGTTAGTAATTGTAACTGGCTAGTGATCATGATGTACTCACGTTTCATGTGTACCATAGAAGAAAATGGGAATTTTATTTGGTGGTGGTTTTACTGCCCCATCTGCCACATCTTCAATCTGTGAACATTCAAGACATCACAGATACACACTACTACAGAAAATACAGCTAATTGGCTTTGATCTTCGCGGTCTTACCTACATACATAAAGCTATCCCAATATATTTTAAGTAGGGGGGGGGGCAATCACAATCACAACAACACCATCACACACCAGTAAACCATGTATGATGTATATGTATACTGGAACCAACGATGAAACGGTGGACGTGACATTTGGGTCGCATATGCATGCACAGGCGAACCCCTCATCCCCCCAAAGTAATATTAGCTTGCAACTGCAAATTTGTGTTCAGATAAGGGCCAAGTGCATCACCCTCCAAATGAAGGGTGACCACACTCCACACTTCCCAGTGCTAGCACCAAGTGCAACATGTTATCCCTTCATTGGAGAGGGTCGTGTCGCGGTATACAGACATGGCAGACATTGCCAGCAACACCCCCACAGAACCGTCTCCAGCGTCCCATGCAGCAGAGCTTCACCGCCCACCCCTGCTCCTCTCCGGGCTGCTGCTGTGCTTGCTTACCTTGGCTGGCCAGTGGGGGTACCCCTTCATTTTGGCGAAGACCAGGTCTCCGGGTTGGAAATTGTGCGGCATCCTCGTATTCCTAAGTGCAGCCTTTCAATGGTCGTACGTTCGTGCGCCTTTTCTGTGTCTTTCTGGGTGGCTGTTTTTCAGGCCGACACGAAACCTGTAATAACGTTGGTGTTAGCTTGGAAGCTAACGCTACGCTGTGCGGCCGTTACCGCGAGATGTACTGGCGGCCGCGTGAACACAGCAGTAAAAATTAAGCCTTTCCGGTGAATTGTGACCTTGGTCTTCAAAATAAATCCCCCCCCCACACACACACACACTCTCCCAGTTAACGGGTTTGTTTTTTATACCAATATTTTTTCATTTTAAAGCATTGCCCACTACATGGTTTAGCTCACAGACAACTAATGACATTCCAGAAATAACATTAATGTAAATATTCCATATATGGAAACTTAAATTGTCATAAATTAAGTAAAACTAAATTATGCACTACAACATTTGGATTACACTATACACTATGTAATCCCAGAATTCAGTTAAAAGTAAGCCTAAGTTTTGATGATAAAGCAGAATGGTTTTTTTAACAAGATAGGCCTGCTAATTATTGGCCTTGCCCTTGAGCAACATTGAAAGCTACTACTAAAGTTCAATTACTTGTTTGCATGTACAGAAACAATTATTGACAAATAATCAATAAGACCTTTACCTTAGAATGCATGGAACACAAAATATTCATGCAGATTGTGTCATTTATTGAACCAGTAATAGTCATATATAAAAACGAATACAGCAACTTAATGAAAACATTGTTTAGCAAACTTTTTCGCCAATATTTACTACTTATATTGAGGATTTGCACAACCATGCAAACCAAGAATGTGCTAGAAAGTAGTTAACACATTTTACCCCATAATATACTCAATAAAAATTAGACACTAAAACAGGAACACAATTTAATAAGCAAATGAGTGGGAAAAAAAAAAAAATCAAGCCAAATTGGAATTTCAAAATAAAAGTCAACCACCGCTGCTCCTTTTCATTTGGTCCAGCTGACTTTGGGGATATCATAATGCTCAGTCAAATTGTCCAGATGGCGATTAAAATCCTGAAAAAGAGAAATAGCTATACATTATACATGTTTCCATGAATATGAAGCCTGTACTGTTTCTAAACACTAAAAAAAATGGATGCACAAATAACAAGACAACAAGGCAGGATTTAAGTATTCCAGACTTACCTCAACTCGATGTTTATGTGTTTTTGATGCCTTGTTTAAAATCCTTTCCATTTGCTGAAAAGAAAGAAGGTAGGAAAAAAAAGGTTAAAGGTAGGCTTCAGAAGTAGATGAATGCCTGTGCATTTTAGCACAATCCTCTGCCTCCATCACCCACATACATACTTGAATGTATTCCATGTATACTTATAAAATAATAATAATGAATTTCACAAAAATGTAAAAGTAATTGGTGTCAGACATGCCGATATTTACACATTCTTTAATTATTAACACACCCTTTTTAAAGACTTAATAAATCATGTATAGGTTTTACATCTTACATACAGATTCAAATGAACTTACACCACTATATTTGGTCATTGCATATGTGAAATGTAGGCATCCCTGTTGCATTATATAACCTGTACTTTTTAATTAGACAAAACAGAAGTTTAATGATTGTTATTCTTATATTGAAATGTAAGTTCACTAAGTTTAATTCATCCAAAATACTTGCTGATAACATCTGCGAGTTAAAGCTTCAAATAGGTGCCAAGCAAATCCTCAAGCTACCACTTACTCTCTTCTCTTGAGTCTTGTCGAAGGCCATTTGAGCTGGGGTCCTCTTGTCAATGTATCCCTTCTTCATCTTCTCCTCATCGTCATTCTGATTCAACAAAGCTTGCTGCTCCAAGCGTTTCTTTTCTTTATCCTTCTTCTTCTTCCTGGAAAACAGTGCCATGGTTATTAAGACAGTGGCCTACCAGCTCCCACTCGTGATAGTCAATACTAGTGGCAATACAGCGACCAGGAATAGAAAAGCCCCACAGTATACTGTGGCCAAGCTAGCTATATAGAAGTGACATTATTTTACATGTTGAGCAATAAAGTAGTCTAAATACCGTCAATACATTTCAAAGCATACTGTAAAGCCAGCTACAAAATCGTTTTTGGCATGTATTTCACAGATGCTGCTTTCTCTATTTGGGTGGACAATTGTCTGATCCCTCTATATCGTCATTCAATTCATGCCCTGGAAACCTCTAGATGGAGGTCTGCACATCGTCTGGTGTTTATGCAGCCTGGTGTTCAGCAGTAACAACAGTTTGCGAGGCCATTTCAGGGTAAGGCCGGTTGGTTTGAGGAGGACCCACGTGTGCCTCCTCCTGTGTGATCATGTACGTAACACACACGTCGCTATGGAGACCCATTCTGATGGGTCTTTCCATCATGTCGTATCGGACGTGTGAAATGACCCACTAACTACTCACGTTACGTGTCGTCGTGAGAAAACAAAAAACCGCCATGATACTTGTGAAAAGCGACACTTATAAAACCCACTTCTTGCGTCGTTTTTTTTATTCGTGGTTGTTTACCAGCGCGGCGCACCAAACATGGCCGCCCTCCCATGGGTGAAACCGACGAGGCGACACAAGTGGGGTTTTGATGTGTTTACGACGGTGTGTATTGTACTAGAGTGATGCTGGCTCGATGTTGTTGTTGTTGTTGTTGTTCACCTGGCTCAATAAATAGGACGGGGACGACGCACGTCGAGGCACACCTTCCGAGGAGCTAGCGATGTGACATGGGGATAGCCCAACTCGCTTTAACGATGAAAACAGTTCGCTTTTGAAATACATCTAGCTGCACCTTGGCCATTTCTTTTTGACAATACTTACTTTTTGCCTTTAGAAATATCTCCCAGACCTTTAAACGTCAGGGATCCCTTCTGGACGGCGGCGTACTCAGACATGGTGGGGAACAGGCGGCCGCTTTTCTTCTCCTTTGTTTTTATGACGAGGACAGCGTTTACGTTGGTCGCCGCCTATCGGATAAAACATCCATGACAACAAACCCATTTTTACAATAATAGAACAAAAATAATATAGATCATTGAAATATAAATATATTATAAATATTGTTCAGTAAATAGTATCGTGGCTTATTATTATTTCAAAAATAGTGTCGCTTTGTGATATATCATATGTTTTTTCATTGACGTTTTGTGTTAATTTGTGTTTGCTAAATAAACACACTGGGAGCAGAAGCAGCGTTGCTGACTGTTTCTTCCCACTGTTTCCCACTGGCCATGGCCTTGCAGTAATACTGGTGTATAAAAACAGGAGCTGGCACTCTTTGCTCAGCCAATGCATGTGTATTTATCTATTTATTTATTATCTATTTATTTATTTATCTATTTATTTATTTATCTATTTATTTTTTTAACCGTTTGCATATGAAAGGTAAAGGTATCGATGACAATTTAGTGGTACACCTAAAGTCAAAGGTTGGGAACCACTGTGTTATCACGGTGCAGTGCGCCTCCCGTCCAGCGAGAGGCAGTAGTGATAATAACATCTCATGTCAAACTAACGAAGAAGAACAACACCGGAAGTAAAAAAGGGAATGAATGTCAAACAAATGCATGGTGTCTCCCCTTGTGTTTTTTTTTTTAAATAAGCTGAAATAATGTCAGGGTACAGTTTGTTCAGGACAGCTTTGTTAGCTAAATGTATACCAGCGCACGTAAAAACGGGGCTTTGTGTTAATAATGTGGTTCACCGAATCCCTGTCTGCGGTTATGCGAAAAAAGTTGGTAAGAAAATGAAATCTATGCATGCCTTTTACCTGTGATGAATGTACAGGGCTTTTACGGTGTACTTCAATGTAGAGACTGCGGCATATCTCATACAATGGACGCCTCTTATGCAGCTACGTCGACGGATTGATTCATAATTGTTGCCATAGCACCTGAACTATGGTCCAATTCATATTTTTCTCGAGGCCCATGATTTGACCCACACGCCTTGCCTGCGGTGAAATCAAGTTGTGTATCATCTTCTGCTTGAAGATATCTCTCATACAACGTGACACCAACAACAGATCAATGACACTGCATCTCACCGTTATGCTTTGTCCCCCATTAAGAATAGACCATTGTATTTCCAGATCATGTGCCACACACACACAAGTGAATGTATTGTGCCTCTTCATTGCAGCAACCAAGGGGAAAGGTAAAGGCATGGCAAGAGAGGAACTGAAAGGTCCTGAGGTGTGCAAGGATACTGCGAGGCTCACGACACATGCTGTTGGCGTCAACATCTTTAAGCAAGGAGAAGACCCAAAGCTGAAGTCTCCAGAGGAGTACCCAGAGTGGTAATTGAACATCTGTATTCACAGCCATTTCCCCCTTTTTAACTATAGAAGGAGACGAGAGATCATGAATGTTCATGGACTACAAAATCCACTATCCATACACACAGCAAAGCCCTCCTTGGCTGAGTTTTTAATTTTTATTTAGGAAAATGTGTGACTCCAAAACAGATACACATGATGTCTCAATAGCAATATAATTTGCAGACAATGTGAAGTGTTCTGTATGGATGTGATATGAAATGTTTTGTGTGCCTCATGTTTGATTGTTTTGGTTGTCATAGGTTATACCAGATAAAACTTGGACCGGTGACGAGTTTGCACGACCGGGAGCCAGACAGCTGGGAATACTGGAAACGTCTGAGAAAAGAAAGCATTTGGCGCCATAACAGATTGCATAAAGGAAAAAAGTTATAGCTTTCTTCCCCTGTGACATTTACCTTGTAAAGAACTGTTTAGATGTAATTAATTATTCATTAATTAATTAACTTCAGAAGTTACCAATTGATGCACGTTTCCCTGTTCTGTCAATTGATACTCAATTACTTTTTTTTTTCTTTTCTTTTTTTTGTACAAAAAATCAGACAAATTGAAATTTGTCAGATTTGGACGTCCATCAAATACATTCATAGTTCACGTTTGACTCATTGACTCATTAAAAATAAACTGTTTTGACTACAATGGCTACTCCCTAACTATGTGACCGAAAATGCGACATGTGTGACTGTGACAAGCCTCACGCCACTTTGTGCGGAAAGCAGGTAGGGCTGAAAGTTGATGCAAATGAAGCGCAGACGACCAGGCATGGCATCATTGAGGAAATGAGAAGTGAAAAGCCTAGGGGAACTGCACTATCGCAGTATAAAACGTTTGCTAATGTGAAAACGGGCCTGGACCGATTATTGGACCCCGATATTATCGGCTATTGGCGGAGTCGGTGAGTTACGTTGTTTTTATTGCCAGAATAGCATAGGCCAAGTGTACAGGTGTGTTTTAAACGAATGGATGCAGGGGGGGGAACACGTTTTTTAAAAAGGGAAGTCATTGTTCCGTGGTCAAACGTACTTTCTATTTCTACATGGTTTAGCGCTGTAATGCTTAATGCTGTTTAAGGGTTGATGGAGATGATGATGGCTTCGTCAGGTTGTGTTAGTTAATATATCGGCGTTCAGCGCGGACGCTTTAAGCACGATTATGTGCTTGTCAGTCAAAACATAGGCCTACGCCAATGTAAACAATGTATGTTCATATAGCGAATCTGGTTTATAATTAAATGTAATCTCTCGAGTGACCTGGCTTCAATATTTACCATATAGGCTACGCTACTTATTATAAATGCAACCGAATAAGATGAACTCATACTTCCTCTGACGTGACGTCAGGCACAGCCAATGTGGTGCAGACATGGGGTGCCGCTATGAGCCTATCTATAAGTCTGTTAAAAAACCCATGTAATTATTAGATGTCATGCTCATAGAGGCTTCAGATATTACATATTTTATGTATGGATGTCATATCCATGGGGATTAATCCATACATTAGTACTTTCAAACAACACTGGCATTCATGTAAACTCCCCCCCCCTCACCACTGCCACCACTACCACCACTGCCACCACCACTACTTAGTGAGCTCTAGTAGTGGTGGTCAACAATTCGCACACTATCAACAACAAGGGACATTCGTTGCAACAATGCGTCTACTGTTGCATGTCGTCACTGTCAATCGAAGGATGAAGAGCGCGACTGGTACCCGACTGACTCACTCATCGCTCTGGAGACGGGATTGAGTGGAAGAGAGAGATGGGAGACTGGAGCAAAAACCTGGGGACTCTGAGTGAAGATGCTCTCAGCAGGCTGGCTGAGATGTTGGACAACCCCACCCGTGGATGGAGACAATTGGCCAACACAGTAAATGAGCATCCTCAACTCCGCTGCAGGTAAAGAAAAAAAACACTTTAGTATAGGGCACAAAATTAGCACCATGGCAAATGCTGGTAGATTTGCTTCACTCACCAGCCATTTGGCCGGTGGATAATGAAGTTAATTTTGCACCTTACTTTAGCGTAATTGAATTGTAAACATGATTGAATCATTTTTTCGCTTCTCATATGAATCTCCATGTCTTGTTCAATTTTAGTGAGAGTGAGCTTACAAGCTGCTCAGTGCAGGTACTGAGCCCCACCGGCAGCCCAACGCGCTACCTCCTGGCCAGGCTGGCCGACCGCTCCTGCTCCCTGGCCTTGCTGCTCAGCTGCTTGAAGAAGATAGATCACCAGCATGCAGTACAGTACCTCACTGCCACAGGTCCACGACTGTTGACACCTTTATTCATAGTCTTTTGTCATAAAAAAGATGGATGGGAGGATAGAAGCGATGTTTATTTAAAAAAAAAAAAAAAAGGAAACCACAAAGAAAAACTTCACTCAAACTACTTGACACTAAAATGTGTGTGTGTGTGTGTGTGTGTGTGTGTGTGTGTAAACCTGTGTATTACAGTGATGGAACAGATTCACATTACCGTCCAGCCTCAGGCTCAGCAGGGTTTAGAGGGAGGCAGGGTGGTCCTCACCTGTAGAGCTGCTGGTCCCGCAGGCCTCAGCTACCAGTGGTTCAGAGGAAAAGAGCAGGTCAGTTCAAAACACCTCTTTTATTTTGGAAATTACATACTCCAGTCTCAGCATTACACAATTACAGGGCGGTGCCGGAGGAGATGTTTATTTACAGACAAGGCAGGGGGAAGAAAAACATGAAGCGAATAATACAGCCGAGACCGTTAACTAAAACAATACTGTCTTTCTTTGAGATGAAAAATCTCTTGTGCCCTGGCCAAGGCAGAGAGCAGCAGTCAACAACATAAAGACAATCAACATTCAAGTTTAATACTCAAATCCGAGTTACAACAGCAAAATTACAACAGGGGCTCTAAAGAGGAAAATCATATGACCAGTCAGAGGTCGTTCCTTTAAAATAGATTTAAAGATCTTGATACTATGGTCACCAATTCAAACTCAGACTGCAGGGTGCTGCAAGTGTAGGTGGGGGGGGGGGGGGGGGGGTGTGAGTGATTCATAGTTTGGGGAAGTGGATCTCTGAACGCGTTTAGCGGTGACGCTCATATTTAACGACCTGCACTTAGCATGACTTTAATAGAACTTTAATAAAAGAATCAGTTCAAGTTTAACTGAAACAAACATTCTGCAACACATTCAAAAACATGTCTAAAAAAGTGTTTTGCTTCTTTGTGCCGCAGGGTAATATGTATATATATATACAGTATATATATGTATATATATATATATATATATATATATATATATATATATATATATATATATATATATATATATATATATATATATACTGGTGTCCTGTATTCTTTATGACCTGAATAGCGCGTTCTTGTGGTGTGCTTTAGATATTGGGTGACACTGGAAGTGCAGCTGACTTGGTCCTCTGTCCTCTGGGCCCAGTTCACCAGGGCCACTATATCTGTAGAGTGAACCATGGAGAGAACTGCACCTTTTCACAGTGGGCTCACATTCGATTGGGTCGCTCTGAAAATTCAAGCCCAGGTTTGTCTTGACAGTGCTGAACTACACCATATCTCTTTTCTTCTCAATTGTTTTCTATATACTTTACTTCTCTTCTCTATATTTCTCTTCTACACTTAACCTCTACCGATACTTAACAAAGTCATTCTCTCTCACTTCAATCTCTGCCTGGTGCACCAGATTTCACTCTCTTTGTTGTTCTGTTATTATCACCATGTTATATGGAGTGACTGTTATTCTGCCAGGCTGCAGCAGTACTCTCTTCCCGGGGTCGAAGAGCGGTCTGTGTATCACCCGTCAGCCCCGGTCCCAGACCGTGACCGAGGGGGACACTCTGTTTCTGGAGTGCCATGCTGAGGCCAACCCCCCTGCCCAGTATCACTGGTACCACAACATGAAGGAGTTGCAGCACCAAAAGCACAGTGTGCTCAGGGTACGAGGTTTTTGAAAGGCTGCTCTAACCACTAAACGCTTAAATACTATTTGAGAAGAAGAGAGAAGTGGCAGAAGTAAGCAAACTACTACACTTGTAGAGTACCTTCCTTTTTTAATGGTTGGCTGCACTTGGTAATCCAATCAATAACCTCTAAGTAGGGGAAGATAATAATAGTTACAAGTTTAAATTAGGTATTTTGCCTTTCAACCTCAAATAATTTAAATTCAATTTCAGATAAGATTGTGCTTGATTAAACAGAAAACACACCAGTTGATATATTGTATATGGTCTATGGTTGATATATATAACATAGTTATAACATGGCAATTCCAAGGCTACTGTAATGACCCCTTCTTAAGCTGCATTGTTGTATCTAAGCTTTAATGTTTCAACAGATCCCTGCAATGACCACAGCACACAGAGGTCAATACAGCTGCCGGGTGTACACCCTATTCCATGAGACATGGAGCAACCCAGTCAAAGTACACATTGGTAAAATTATCATTGTTATTATTATTATTACAATTATTACAATTATTATTATTATTATTTTTATTACAAATAAAAGCCCTCAAAACAAACCAGAGCTACCTTTAATAGTGCTCCAGTGTGTCCAATGTTCAAATACCTTTACCTATAATAAGTAATCACAAATGTTCCATGTTAATAAATTAATATTTCATAGGCCCAAGCTCTGTAAGTGATGGTTCCTGGACAGAAGTTGACACAGGTAGTTATTAATATTTTTTTCTTTCTACTTAATCATTTTGCAACTTAATTTATTTGTGGCATCAGTGTAGCAATGAAAGTGTCTCTGCTGTCTTCCTCGCAGTGCCCCACCCCAGACCTATTAGACACAAAGCCAGTGTCTATGGTAAGAATGCAGACACATTTATTCTTACCAGAATAATATATACAGTTTAATGTGTAAGTCTGTCAAACCATTCAATGCATGGCATGGTTCTCTCAAGGTTAGAACCACAATGATGCTCTTCGTCATCCACACATATGAACTCATTCTCCTGTTGTCCTCACCATAGCCACAGACAAAGTTGCTCTCTTGATCGGCAACATGAACTATGTACACCACACCCAGCTCTGTGCACCCATGGCTGATGTTCACGAACTGGCCAACCTGCTCAGGCAGCTGGACTTCAAGGTGGTCTCCCTGCTGGACCTCAACTGGCAGGAGATGAACAGCGCCGTCACAGAGTTCCTCTTGCTGCTTGACAAGGGGGTCTACGGTCAGTCTGTCAGCCATTTGGGGAATGTGTTGTGGGTCCAACTCATGGGTCAAAGTCCGAGCTTGTTGTCCAGTGTTCAACGTTTCTATCCAAAGTGATTAGATACACGAAGGGGATTGATTGAACCCAGTGACTTTCAGGCTGGGCATGACCCTTGCTGCTACACTATCCTCTCCAGTCTACTGACGGATTCACCTCAAATGACACTTTAACATTGTCCCTGCTATCTGGCTGTTTGCAGGCTTGCTGTACTTTGCCGGTCATGGTTATGAGAACTATGGAAATAGCTTCATGGTTCCCATTGACGCACCAGCCTCGTATACCTCTGACCACTGCCTCTGTGTGCAGAGTGTCCTTCAGAGGATGCAAGAGAGAGAGACCGGACTTAATGTCTTTCTGTTGGATATGTGTCGCAAAAGGTAAAAGGAAGGCTTTGGCTTGTGAGTTACATTTGGTTAAGTCTTTTCTTCTCCATGTGTTGGATGTGTATCTATTTTTTTTTATTCTACTTTGCAAAATGATTTAAGTTTATGACGGGAGAAAATACACAGATAACTGTTTTGTTTTCTCTGTTTAGAAATCCAAATGATGATGTGATCCCCCGTTCAGGGCCGTTAAAGGTGACAGCAAATATAGTGTTTGGCTATGCTACGTAAGTTTTTGATACGATCTTTCCTATCATGACACTTTTCACCGATATTGTTTTCCAGTTTAGAATCATTTCAACCTGAAGGACAAAACAATCTATACACCTCCTATGAGTGTGTCTTCCAGGGCCTCTCTCATACTTGGCTGTTGATATTTAGGTGTGTCGATGCAGAAGCATACGAAGTGAAGAGGGACGACCTCAACAACGGCATCTTCATAAGTTTCCTAAAACAGCGTCTCTGTGAAGACGAGAAGGTCACTGTGATGCTAGACAGAGTGGCAGAAGGCATGTATTGTGAAATTAAAATCTAAATTGTGCAACTATTGTAGTGTTCCAGTAATATTAGTTACTATTTATTAGTTCAGCCAACAGTTTTATCCAAAGCGACTGGATATTATATACATGTATACTTGTCATAATGAGCAGGTAGGGGTTAGGCATCTTGCTTAAGGACGCCTACAGGACATAGGGGTTCAAACCCAGAATATTCCGGCTGGGAATCAAACACCCTAACCTGCTAACCTAACTATCCTGCACCCCCCACTAGAGCATCTTGTCTGACTATCCTGCTTTTGGTAATGAATGCTTATTCATCTCTGCTAGATATGGGCCGGTGCGAGCTGATGCGGGGCAGGCAGGCCCTGGAGCTCCGGAGTAACCTCTCCGAGCGCCGTGCGCTCACAGACCGTATACAGAACACGGAAAGCTGTACTGACAACTCGACACGCAACCTCCAATGGGCGATTGCTCATGGTACGCTATGCGAACACAAAAATATTCAAGTATTTTTCGATGCAGTTAGATGTTTGTGGCGGGGTAGGTCCGGCCACACGCCACCGAAGTGGCTTTCCTTTGGGGCCCTCCGACACAGGACACGGGTAGATGTAGTTCAAAGGTGTTTATTGGAGTTTTACAGGCAAGATGTTATTCGCCGAGCTGATGGTACTTCTTGTCATGACAGTGCTCCTCCTGGAGTGTGTGTGCTGATGGCTGGTTTATCCTGGGTGCCATGATTGCTCATGCACCACAGGTGTGCAGCCCCACCCAGCCAGAGTCCAATCAGTCTGACTCAGGCCAGGTGAGGCTGTAAACCAGCCACCAACAACACACACTCCACATAAACCCTTCACATATCCCCAACACCAGATTGAGGCCGGGGAGAATCCCCGGCCTCGCCTACTCCCCCCCCCCCCCCTCCAAGCAAACAAACAAACAAAAAAAAAAACACATACCGGACTCTGAACAGGGTTACCATACCTACAAAAAACCTGGGCCGTGTTCCGATATCTGTGAGTACACTAACTTCCGTGAGTACACTTAAACATAGTACACTATCCGTACTCAATGGGTACGCAGAGCTTCAGATGTTAGTGCCGTTACTCTGTGGCGCACTTAACGGAAATGACATCAGCTGCGCGGCCGCGTCACCCGCCAAACAGGTGAATTCATTAGACGTTCTCTGAGCGCGGCTCCGCCTCTTCCGCTACGTAGCTAAGATGGCTACCGTAGAGTACGCATAGTGTACCTCGTAGCACACTCAGCATTTTGGCCGTTTTGAGTACACATACGGGTCCTTTCAAGTACACTTCTTTTGCCGCGATCATAATCGGAACACCCTACGTACTCAAACTAAGTACACTAAGTACGGGTAGTACGGCTATCGGAACACGGCCCTGGACTCTTTTCAGGGTTGCCATACCTAAACAAAAACTAAACACAGCCCCCCAAACCCCACTACCTCCACACCTCCCCAGGGTCACACGCCCACCCCACCCTCCCCCTCCGTCCCGGAGACCGGAGGCCTGGGGCTGCTGCTCCGGCTGGCGGAGGTGTCTCTGGGGTAGCTGGTTGCAGGGGCTGGCTGGATGGGCTCGGAGGAGGCCCGACAGCTGGGCCGCGGAGGTAGCTCTCGGAGGGCCTGGAACAGTTCGTAGTCACCCCCCTCCACCAGGGCGACGAGGCACGATCCCCCTCCCATCTCCTCCTGGAGCATGGGGCCTTGGGCTCCTGGTCCCCTGGCAGAGGGGCGGCTGGCCCGGGCTGCTCCAGGCTGGATCCGGGGGAGGCTAGCAGCAGACGGTTGCCGGTGGCGGTCGCTGCGCTGCCTCCCCGCTCCTCCGCTGGCCGTCGCTGCCGTTCAGGGGGAGCTGGTGCTGGGGTGGCTGTCCTCGCCGCGGCTGGTGGCTCCAGTGTAGCTTGGACAGCCCTTCCGTGTCCCGTCCTGGTCGGAGGAGCCCCACATCGGGCGCCAGTGTGGCGGGGTAACGTCCGGCCACACGCCACCGAAGTGGCTTTCCTTTGGGGCCCTCCGACACAGGACACGGGTAGATGTAGTTCAAAGGTGTTTATTGGAGTTTTACAGGCAAGATGTTATTCGCCGAGCTGATGGTATTTCTTGTCATGACAGTGCTCCTCCTGGAGTGTGTGTGCTGATGGCTGGTTTATCCTGGGTGCCATGAGTGCTCATGCACCACAGGTGTGCAGCCCCACCCAGCCAGAGTCCAATCAGTCTGACTCAGGCCAGGTGAGGCTGTAAACCAGCCACCAACAACACACACTCCACATAAACCCTTCACAATGTTCTTATAATCTTATAGTCTCATTTAAAGGCCCCGTGAGTGCTATTTGGTTCTGCATGTTTACGTAGTTTCGGTCAAAACACGACGCTAGGGAGGGGCTTGTCTCGGATATTGATTGGCTTTTACAGTAGCCAATAGCGCCGGATTGACAGTAACTAGCAGCTCAACATGGAAATCCATGACAACAGCCTGCTCCCTGTTGTGGACTTAAAACTTGAGAAATGCCCTTGTGTGCAGGATGAGTCACCAAACATTTGAAACTATTGTACGGGAAGAGAAAAAACATGACATCTCATGACATATATTTGGCATATAACAAGAGATAAATGAACAATTAGGGACACAGGATTAACACTGGGAAAATGTATTTTTCATTTCATGGGGCCTTTTACATTTACATTTAAGGCATTTAGCAGATGCTTTTGTCCAAAGCGACTAACAATAAGTACACTTGTCAGAAGAAAGTGAAACAATATATTGCTGTCGGTACAGTAAGCATGTCAATAGAACAAGTTTCAAGCACTCATAATTGCTTTTTTTACAATTTTATTTCAAATTTAAAATATGACGATGAAAAAAAACACAAAAAATACACTGAAAAATATGTCAATATACACAAAATGAGAAGAAATATAATATAAACACAGGATGTAAATGTAAACTTTATTGACACCTAAGGTAAACTTTCCTTTAACAATATGTTGTGTATATATATATATATATATATATATATATATATATATATATATATATATATATATATATATATAAGTGTTGGTTTCAATGTGATGTGATTCATGGGATTTCATGTCATGTCTCTACCATCTATTACAGTTCTACCAAAGAGCCGAAAGCTGCACTTTGAGTGTGGAGTCCAGGTGCAGATTGGCTTCGCTGCAGAGTTCTCCAACATCATGATCATCTACACACGGATCTTAGAGAAACCTCAGGAAATCGTGTCCTGCTCTGCTGAGCTTATCGACTTTCCAGAGGAGGTTTGTTAATAATTCATTCCGACTATTTGATAGAAAGCAAGAGGGCCTCTTAAAGTTCTGCATACATGTATGATGCTGTACTGGTGCTCTTATCACTTAATTGCAATTAAAAGAGTTTTAAACAACTCTAAAAAGGAATATAAATAATATTGATTCATGTGTATATATGACCATGATAAAAGCCTCGTAGATGTGATAAAAGTGATAAAGGGCTTGCTAGTGATATTGCAGTTGCAGTTGATAAATTAATTAATTCATAAGACATTATATGTTTTCACACTATACTTTCATGGCAGGGTGTGGACCTTGATCTAAAGAAGAGTAATCAGGAGAGCATCATTGAAGCAGGAAGTTTACTTCCAATCATGGAAAATATGCCTTCGCCGCAAAGTCCCAGCCTGTACACACGCCTGAAAAGCTTACAGAGACTCAAGGTCAGCCACAATGCATCCACCAACACCCAAATGAATAATCGTACATATGTTATTTTCAGACAATGAAAGTCATGTTATGTCATGTTAGCATATGGTGGCTGGATAGTGTAGTAGTGGCTAGGGGGTTTTGACACCTGGCCGAAAGGTACCGGGTTCGATCCCCAATGTCCGAGCCTATGTGGGCATCCTTGAGCAAGATGCCTAACTTCTACTTGCTTCTTAATGACATGTCTGAATCAATGTTAAGTTGCTTTGGATAAAAGCATCTCATCAAAGGAGTAAGTAGCATACGTATATGCCTGTTTATTATGTCCAAATAGACGGAGCTCACGTTTTCCGTGTGTGTTCATTACCGATACTCAAACATGGAAGACGAGGAGGTCCAGGAAACACAAAGCGTAACAGTGGGCAAACCACTGGTGTCCAAACTGAACCTCCACGAACCTCGCCTGCCTCGCTCCTCCTCTGCTGATTTTCACTCCTTCAACGCGCCAGAGACCTCCTTGTATGCAGAGGACCTTGGGCCAGACTTTCCATCATCTGAAACATTATCTTTTGGCTCAGCCTCGACTACCTGGTCATATTATTCACAGGCGGCCACGGAGCAGCCGAGGTCCAACTCCCCAACCACGTTAAGAGTCAATATACCAGAGGAGAACGCTATTGCCGAGCTGATGGAGTGCCCCCCACAACCTCTTACCAGCAGTCAAAGCTTGACCCAAAGTCAAATAACTCAAGAGACGAGCAGGTTTAACGATCCATACAACTTCCATTCTTATTAAGAGGAACCAATTCATGTAAAGAGCTGGTTTGGACACTTCCGTACAACTTGTTGAGGGTCTTTTTTTCGGTGCATGTCTGCATAAAATCGAAATATAAAATGTTTAATTGGTTTGCATAAAAAAAATTACTCTTTGTTTGTGTTATTATGGTTATTATTTTATTTTAATTTTTTACTTATGATTAATAAAATAAATAAAAATGTCTATGAAGTCTTCTTACACAGTAAAATGTTTTTTTTATGCAATGTTATATCCTAAAATCATGTTTGACCGGGTGCCTTGCCTTTGTCAAAGGACAAATAATGTTTCCTTTCAGTCATACACTGTTTTCTACCAGATATGTCTGTTTTGAACACTGTGTGCATTCTCTTTGTTCGCCAGTAGGTGGCAGTAATACGTCGTAAGGCGTCGCGACGCCAAGGAAAAGAAGAAGATGAAGAAGATGTCCGTTGCCAATGATGAATGAATGGTCGAATGCGGAGTCCGTCAGCATTGCGCATGCGCGCCGTCGTCGGGCTGATCCCCTAACATTCGCCATTTTGTGGAGTGTTTGTCTTGCGGGCCACTGATATTTATGCAGTTTTTCACGTTGAGGCACAGTGCAACTATATCACGCGACATACATATTTAGTTTTCTCAACCATGGCTGACTCGTCGTCGGAAATTGATATCCCAGAAGTTTGCGAGGTTCGCAAATTATCTGAGCTGAGAGTTATCGACCTGAAGGCCGAGTTAAAGAAACGAAACCTGGACTCCACGGGCATCAAAAGCGTCCTGTCGGAGCGGTTAAAAAAGGTATCTTCAACATTTCCATTAAAACTGAGCTCACTGTTGTATCAAACAGGTTTTTATGCAACAAAAAATAATAATAATTGTGCAGTATTTGAGTGCTATGTAACTACACTGTCGGTCACAACGCGGTAGCTCGTTGCTCACTCGCTGCTTTACTCGGCAGCAATTGAGCCCCAAACATGACACACTCAGGATATAATGTACATGGTCAGCATATAATGTACATTGTCAGCATATAATGTACATGTCAGACATGAATGCATACATACATGTGGTTTTGAACTGTGATACCTTCTCATCCCCAACAGGCCATCGAGGATGAAGGTGGGAATCCGGAGGAGATCGTCGTGGCCGCAGAGCCGACCCCGAAGAAGGCTCCTAAACGGGCGGTCAAAGGTAAAACAATAAATAAAATAATAAATCCTAAAATTGTACACGAATATGCATTTTATGTAGTTTTCTGAGACGGCAGGATGTATGGCTATGACTCAAATCCACGTGTGTTTCGGCAGATGCCAGGCAGGACAGCGAAGAGCCGGAAGAAAACATGATGGGAGAGGATTCCCGTGATGGCCAGGTGAGCTTTCTGAGGAAATCACCGTCAGTGTGTTGTCTCCAAATAAGTGCTTGAAGTGGAAAAAAATAAGTGCCGAAAAGTGATTGTCTGCCAGAATCTGATTTCTGGCTGCGGGAGCGCGCATAGCAGCCCGTTGAGCGGTAGCGCAAAAACGTCTGCTTTTCTCTGGATTAAACGGCCATAATATGCAGATACACACAACTGTATTATAATGTAATTATAGCAAAGGCACGTGTCTTCGAAAGTTTAACGTTTGTTCTTCAATCATTTTTTGGCAGGTGAAAATGCCTATTTTGTGTTGTAATGGTCCTTTAAAAGAATTCCAAGGTGTCCTGTGACCTCCAGTGTTTATATTATGAAGCTTATGAATGAGATCAAGTCATATTTAGGCAGAAATCACCTTTGAGTAACTGTATTTGGCCTTCAATCAATTTTTGGCAGACAATCACTTTTTGGCACGACACCGGTGTTGTGCCAAAAAGTGATTGTCTGCCAGAATGTGATTTGTGGCCGCGGGAGCGCGCACAGCAGCCCGTTGAGCGGTAGCGCAAAAACGTCTGCTTTTCTCTGGATTAAACGGCCATAATATGCAGATACACACAACTGTATTATAATGTAATTATAGCAAAGGTACGTGTCTTCGAAAGTTTAACGTTTGTTCTTCAATCAATTTTTGGCAGGTGAAGCTTTTAGAAGCTTATGAATGAGATCAAGTCATATTTAGGCAGAAATCACCTTTGAGTAACTGTATTTGGCCTTCAATCAATTTTTGGCAGACAATCACTTTTTGGCACCGGCCCACTTCAAGCACTGCTCCAAATAACTTAAAGAAGCATGAATGAGATGAAGTACAGATAAAATGATATGAAGTACGGATAACATGATGCAGTATGAAGTCCAGGAGAACGAAACGTGCAAGACTCTTAACCCCACAGTCACTACACGTTACATTAACAGTATATTATTCTTGACCCCTGCACATATTATATAAACATACTGTGAATTTTGCACATCACCATATTGCACACATATATTACTGTATATATTTGTTATTGTATAGTTACACAGTTTTTATTTTGTTGTAATATTTAACATAACATATAACATAGTTATTCTTATATTTATGTCCCTGATAGTCCCTGTTTATTGTATGCACCACCTACACCAAATCAAATTCTTTGTAAGTGTAAAGTTATGTGGCAATAAATCTTTCTTATTCTGAAGTCAAGGTTCAAGGATAATCACTCAAATGTTCTGGTTGGATTTAACAGGCCTGTTCAACTGATCTAAGTTTTACAGTGTATTCGATTGTCTCGTTTTTCATCCTCAACAGGATGATCATGAGAACATGCAGGACATGAGCATCTTCGACATGAATGTTGTAGATGAGGCGGATAATGACAATGGGATACCCGCGGAGGATGACGAGGACATATTGCAAGACTCTGCTGATGACTTCGTTGACTGCAACGAAGATGAGTTATTGAAAGACAGTCAAGAACAGTACAAAGAGAGGATGGGGTTGGAGGATGAATCGCAAATAGATGATGTGAGTCCCAGTGTGTCACAGTTCATATCGGGCCATTTCTCAACCTGTTTGATGCGGAAGATGGCTTGTGTGTTTGTTCAAGCCCAATCCCCACTTAATTTCTCCCTTCAAAGTCAAACCAGATTGATGTGAGAATTATTTCTTTAGTGGATTTGTGTACTCCCTCCCAAAACACTACTTAATACTCTGCCATTGTAATTCTGGCATTTTGCATACTATTTTTTGCATAGAAGTCTGTGTCGAAGCTGCTGGAAAGTGACATGGCATGCACATCTCCTAATATGGTATGTGCTTTTTAAATTAACAGTTGATTCTTTAGATGATATTGACATTTTAGAGATGCCTGAGTTTCCATGGCTGTATCGGTCTACACAAGTGTTTGATACTAAAACTCTATCAAATGTCTAAATCCTGCCACATTTTTTACAAGTTCACGCTTTTCTGAATTTACTGAAAGAGATGAGTACAAATTTAAAAATACTTCAAAAAACAACTTCTAATGAAATAATTGTATTATTTTAGGCTGAAGAACCAGATGCTGATGACTCCAAAGAAGAAACAGGTACTGTTCATAAGGTGTTAGAATCGCGCAGAGACCAATCTTGATAGTGATGAACTTGGATTGCAGTCCTTTTTAGATTACTTTGAAACAAAGGGAGACTGGAAACCCAAAGGAAATTGCTGGCGATGTGTTGAAAGTCAATTAACCCTTGTTGTTAACATGCATTTTATAAAAAACGAAAAAGGTTTTTATTGTTGATGGCTGTGGTTAATGATTCAACACACATTGGCAGCAATAGAATATGCAGATCAGGGTGGTTTTAGCTTATGTAGGTGACTTCAGGGTTTCCAGGTTGCCACATGAAGACCCAACCGAAGAAGGACATTCCAATTTTAAGACTGAATGCTATGTTGGACATGAAAGCTATTGGACTTGAGGTGAAACTATTCAATGCAAAGTGGACGTCAAGCAAGTCAGACAATGGAAGACACTCCTTCACACTGCAGCCGCTGCGGTTCCTGCTGGTCTTGTGGCTCTTCTCAGCACTCAACTCTTTTCTCCTTTGGACCAGGTGTTGTTGTTCATGTACGTTGTTCAACTTGAGTCAAGTTAGTCCTTAGCTGCTTGGTGGTCCCTTGTCCTTTGGGTTCTCTTCCAGTCTCCTTAGGGTGTGCCCCCCCCCCCCTTTAATGACCAGAGCACAGGCCAAGGGTCATGACGTTCCTAATCCAGGCCTTGCCAGTTCCTCGTTAACCATTGCTGTGTTTCAGAAGTGATTAAACTCTGCCATTCTATTCCTGTTAAATCCGTAGAAAATGACAAAGTAGCCGGGTCTTGTTTATCTGAGCCACTTAACGAAGATCCCCAAGAGAGCCACCAGACAACCGCCGAAGAAGAGCAAGCCGGCCCCACTGGAGGACAAGATGATGCGTGCGACGACGCTGCCAAGACCGACGAGGCTGCCCCTGGTCAGGTGGAGGGAGACAAAGAGGTCACAGAGACTGATGTGGATGAGGTTGGGGACGGACAAAGTGTCCCGGAACAGACAGTTGATATGCAAAGTGAAAGCACTCAGGCCGTTAGTGTAAATGAACAGGGGGCCGCGGGCGAAACGGTTGATTCAGAAATGGGGTCTAAGGAGGGTGAGGAGGAAGAGACGAAGACGGAAGAGAACGCTTCCGCAGATGCGTCCTCTGCAGCCAAAGAGTCCTCTACTGTAGAGGGCGATGATCAGAAAAAGAGGTTTGTTGCTTTCTGTCTACTAGACACCAAAATGGTTATCTCTGTTGCATTGGCTCCTTTGTGCTAGCAAAATGTGGATGCTCTTTTTCAAGGTAAAACAAAAAAAAGGTGTGCGCATTTGTGTCGAGTTTTGTTTCCCTATACTGACTTATCTCGGTTAATTTCCCATTAATGTGTAATTGGGATCGTCTTTGGCCTTATCACCCATTCTAGTTAAATCACTGCACTACGTACATGGTCGCTTTAATCACTGTTTGGTACATTACTATAAAATACTTGGTAAGTATAAATATTAATCTTTTTTTAAACTGATCCTAGACATTCTCACTGTATGCTTATTGTCGTTTTTCCTTTGTTTCTAGTTCTGAGGATAAAGATGGCAATACAGAGTCAAAAGACGAAAAGAGTGAGTGTATCAAAGTGTCACCTCATTGTTCTGTAAAGCCCATTAGATGTCTGTTCACTAACCGTTTTCTCTGTGCAGCTGCTGCTGGAGCTAATGTTGCAGCAACTGCTGGCAGGAATCTCTGGGTCAGCGGCCTGTCTTCCACTACCAGAGCCACTGATCTGAAGACCCTCTTCAGCAAGTACGGCAAGGTCAGTCCACCACGTGTCTTTTCTCAATATAAATGTTTCTGTAGTGTTTTGTCCCAAGTTTCCCTTATCATACTTTGATAGTAATAAAAAAATGAATCCAATACGACTGCATGCATTTTCTTAGCATGGGTTGCCCCAGTGGGAATCAAACCCCTAACCCCCTCCCCCATCAGGTTGTTGGAGCCAAGGTGGTGACCAACGCCAAGAGCCCTGGCGCCCGCTGCTACGGCTTTGTCACCATGTCCTCTACCGATGAGGCCACCAAGTGCATCAGCCATCTCCACAGGACCGAACTGCATGGCAAGATGATCTCAGTGGAGCGGGTAGGTTTAACGTCCTACACCCACAACTCTACATTGCCTCAATAGCAGTATTTCCATTGAACACATAACATTTAGTGTTTACTATTGAATTTAGGGTCTACTATTGAATATTATTACATTGTTAAATATGTCCTCTGGTTGTTGCAGGCGAAAAATGAGCCTGCAGGGAAGAAGCCAGCTGACCCCAAGAACGCTGGCACTGAAAGAAGAAATTCTACAGACTCTAGGTAAGGCTAAAATGTTTGCGTATAATGCATACCAGTATTGTAGAATGGTATTTTCAGTGGACGAACAGAAACATTGGAGGGTGTTAGACCAAGTGTTCAGGTAAAAATAAACGTTTTTTTTGTGGGTTTTTTTGCAAAGCGCATCCCCTCTAAACATTCCCAGCCTTTTCTGTGTTTAATGTCTATGGTGTAAAACCAATCTGCCCCCCCATTATGTGTTCAGGTCTGACGGCAAGGACGAGAAGTCCGAGGGTGAGGGGAAAGATGGCAAAGGTGAGGCAAAGACACTGATTACTCTAGGTTACTCACTCCCCGGTTATTTAAAAATAATGGCCACCACCCATTCTTGTTAGTTTTTCTAACAGTTGTTTGCTCTTCCTATAGGTCATGAGAGGACTGTAGTAATGGACAAATCGAAAGGAGAACCAGTCATCAGCGTAAAAGCCAAAAGCAAGGAGCGTGTAAGTGTACATCTCCACATGTCCGACCACACCTGACTCTACGCGGCCTCTTCCCTCATTTGTATCAAGATTTCATTGATTTTATTCAAACACTTTGGTTTCCTTAGTTTTCCCTGTAATTGTGATATCTTGGGGATAAGGTGAAGTGGCCCATTTGTGTAATTTCTCCCTACACTCCTCCTCTTTGCCCGTCTCCAGAGCTCCAAGAGCCGGGACCGTAAGTCCGGCAGTAAGGAGAAGAAGGACATCCTTTCGTTTGACCAGATCAAGGAGCAGAGGGAGAGGGAGCGCCAGAGACAGAGGGAGAGGGAGATCAGAGAGGTGGAGAGGCGCAGACACACTGGGTAATGAAAAAAAAAACACCAACACGTTTTTTAATTTTTTTTATGAAAACTGAAACCATAAAATTGCCATTGCTCACTAGTGTTGTTCCGATACCAACATTTTGACTTCGATACGATACCGATACTCGATACTGAACCGATACCACGGCGAAAATCTAAAAAATCTGGAAAAAAGATGAATAATGGTCCAGGGGGGGGGGGTGCTGGCGGAACGTCTCGGTTGCACGATTGTTGAGCGGGGGGGGTGCTGGCGGAAATTCCCGGTTGCGCGATTGTTGAGGGGGGGGGGGGGGGTGCTGGCGGAACGTTTCGGTTGGTGGAAACCGACAGGCTTTTGTCAGGACTCGGGACACGCAACTCAAAATCGGGACGTCTGGTCACCCTAACTTAAGCATAACTTGCAAACGCTATTTAATATTCTATTAGTTCTGGTAATGTCATGGCATATATGCCGTTTTGTTATAAAATATTTCTAGGTATAATAGGCTACCTGAATGCACTCAGTAGAACCCATACCCTACCACCAGTATGTATAATGCGAC
The DNA here is from genome assembly GCA_030340625.1 of Merluccius polli. Taxonomy (NCBI): domain Eukaryota; kingdom Metazoa; phylum Chordata; class Actinopteri; order Gadiformes; family Merlucciidae; genus Merluccius; species Merluccius polli. Next base: position 84,219 of record JAOPHQ010006297.1, on the reverse strand, counting down.
CACGTTGCGCGGCGGAGTTTTCTAAACTCAGTACTGTTCACCTTAACAAGCCGGGGACGGTCGGCAGGAGCTTCCGAGCTTGTCGCCATCTCTATCGTATTCGTTACTAAGCTCCCTCTCTCACTGCTGACCTGCTGTTGCATGTGGCTGAGTGCGCGAGCTGAGGAGGAAAGCAAGTTAGGCACGCCCACTAGCCCTGCGTGCATGGAGTGTGACCAGAGAATGACCGATTTGGCGCAGCTCGCTGCACAGACACAGAACGTTACTTTAAGAGAAGTATCGATACTAAAAAAAGAACGTATCGCATCGTTTTTTGCGTTAGGGTATCATGATACCTTTCAAGTATCGGTATACCGTCCAACACTATTGCTCACTAATGCATTATCTCGTATGTTTATATTTAAGTATGTTTACTTAAATGTAGTTAGTCAAATATGTCTTCAATGTGCATGTTGAAGTATGCAAGCTAACCTTTCTCTGTTATTTAGTGAGCGTGATCGGGACGGTCGTACGGAGCGCGAGCGCATCCGTCAGTTCCGAGAGAGGGAGGAACGAGAGCATTTGATACGCAAGAGGAACTGGCTGGAGGTATGCACCCTCATCATTTTTCATATTGTATTTTAATGTTTATATTTGCGTTATATTTAATATTTTTAATGTATTTTACTATTTATTTTAAGATAGTCCAATCTAATTTAAATAAAACAATTGCTTACTGATTTATGGCAACTTTATGGCAATGTATACAATCCGTATACGTCTGTAAGAGTCATGTCATGTGCGCCCCCCAGGTGGAGAAGCAGCGTCTGGATGCTGACCGCATGGAGCGGCAGTTCCTGGAGCGGGAGCGGCAGCGCATCGAGTTTGAACGCCGGCGAGAGCAGGAGCGGATCCAGCGGGAGAGGGACGAGCTGCGCAGGCAGCAAGAGCAGCTGCGCTTCGAGCAGGACCGCCGCTCCATCAAGAGGCCCTACGACATGGATGGCAGGTGAGCACAGCAGAGATTAATGTTTTAACCTCGAGTACTGTACAATGTTTACAAAGTGGTTGGTGGATTGGTGTCTTGTAGTTTCTCAGAGCAAGACATTTTATGCCCGTTTACTTTTCGGGAGGGGTTTTATTGGTTGTAGTGCCTGGAAAAACACATTTGCTAGAGTCAATATAAATGTAATGCAAGTGAAAATTACACAGGAAAGACGAGTGGCCAGAGAAACGCATGAACATGGATGACCGCTACAACCGCTCGGACGTGAATCGCCAGGAGCGCTACCAAGACTTTGACCACCGTGACCGCGGCCGCTACCAGGATGACGGGATGATGGACAGGCGGGATAACTCGCGCGCCGTTGGCGGAGATAGAGATGGCCAGGTGAGGGTCGTACAAAACGGTAGCATCGGAAATGTCTTGGTTTGATGCCATTAGAGCTGGCCAATACTTTTGTATTCCATTTTAATGTAAAGGATTTCTCATTACTGTCATGCTGTCATACAATGGCTATATTTGGTCATTTTTGGTCATCAACATGCTTCTTATGGCCGTCTGTCTCTCCGTGCAGCACTTTACAGACCGGTCGGAGCGACATGCGGGGAACAGGGATGGGAAAGACAACTGGGGTGGAGGCTACGACAAGCGCATGAACCCCAGGTTGGTAGCTGGCTGGCAGGCTTTGGCTCTAGTTGGCACAAGTAGTTCGTTCTCATGTCCTAATTTCTCTTGGTTGTAGGGAGGGAGCCCGCGACTGGGATTCTGGCCGGAAGATGGACAACGATAGGTCATGGCAAAGTAAGAACTGTTGTTAATTACTCATGTCGTCAGTGCTGTTTGGTAAGGTCAATATTATGTGCTACGTAAACTTACTTGAGTAGACGTCTTCCATACGATTGTACTCGAAAGGAACGTAAAGTCGTACAGGGCTACACCAATACCAGCGTGTTACTCAGTGTGCTGTATGACTGATTTGTTGCAGATCGTGACGGTGCCATCCCTGGACAGTCTCACATGGCACGGGGAGGAATGGCGAGGTAAGAAACACAGGATGGAATTCAATAGATGTTCGGTGGAGAAGAAAAGGCAAAATATTTAAAAAACAATAGCACGTGTCCCAGATGTTTAAGCACTAACTGTGTGTGTGTGTGTGTGTGTGTGTGTGCGTGTGCGTGCGTGCGTGCGTGCGTGCGTGCGTGCGTCTCCCCAGCCGTGGAGGCTACATGAATACGGGAACCAGCCAGTCCCTGTCTGGCGCTCTGAACCGACAGAACCAGATGATGCAAGGCAGCGGCCTGCAGAGTGGGGCCTTTGGACGGCGCTACTAACCCCTGGCTGGCCTCACAGGGGGAGCATGCATGTTGGACCCGTTTGTTCTCTCAAAGAGCATTGTTTAGTTTTCCGTCAGCAAGTCGAGACTCGAAAATCATCTTTTTGTTTTTATTTCTTTTCTGCTCGTGTCGTGTTGCGTTTATGAGGAACCCATCATGTGTGGTGAGAACCTTTCTGTTTGAAGAGCCGTCATTTCTCTCCGAACGACTTCATCAAAAGATGTCAACTGCTTGTAAATTGCTCTGATTTTGAGTCTATCCTTTTTTTAGATTTTCTGTAAGATAATTAAAGGTGCATTTAGACATTTTTAAATATTTTCATCATCACAGATTGGTAGTCCATGCTTGTTAACCTACATTTATTTCTTTTGACATTTTTATTTTATTTTGGCATTCGTACGTATGTTCTTTGAGGGTATTGATGACTAAACTAAATCTGTGGTAAATCTAAATTTAATGTATTGTCCTTTTGACTCCAATTTTCTGTATGAACTATGTATTTGTTTTTGTACATAAACAGTTCTCTTAATTTCTGTTGTTACTTACGCCATGCTCACCAGACATGTATACTTGGTGATATAGTATCAAGTGAGTGGCAAAATATTTCTTGGATCGTGTTACCACATTAAACAATACATATTTTATATTTGTTTTGTATTGGATCTACTGAAATTATATTTCAAACATTTGTTGGCCGTACAATCTTTGTCATATAGAACTGCTTTGATGACTAGCCTCTATTTTGTGTTCACATTGGCTAGCAGAATCCTACAGTGTTCATATTTGGCTAGCAGGATCCTACAGATCATTCACATTGGCTAGCAGGATCCTACACAGGGTTCACATTGGCTAGCAGGATCCTACACAGTTCACTTGCTACGTGTGTATTTGAGTTGGAGAGAGACTGCTCAAAGCACAACATTGTGCAACACTGTAGGCCTATAATGCACATTGTATGCACACTGAGGCACATGTAGAGGAAGCCCCTGAATGTGACTGATATTTCCGCCACAGCAAACATCGTTTCGGTAATATACTTTCCACTTATAGCTGTTTTATGTACATATGGCCATAAAACGGCATGTAGCTCGAAGTTCACTTCCCCGCCTCATTCAATGATGTTCCTCTTAAAAGTTTTGCTTTCTCAGCAGGCCATGGGCTGCATGTCATCCAGAACCACGGTTAATGGGCCGCATGTCAAATCCACAACAGATATATGTGGATAAGGTCTACTGCAAAAAAAAAAAAAAAAAAAAGAAATAAATTTGAGGCAGCTGTTTGAACATCTTGCTAACTTTATTTTCGAAATTCGTTATTGGAAAATTGTACCATGTAGGCCTTTAAGGTGGCTGGCCCACCCAATGCAGATGGTGTGCTAACAGTTGAACGTATGTGGCTGCTCATATTAAAGCTATATAAACTATATTAACCATCGATACAGCGTGGCATTGCACTTTTTCAAAAGTTAGTTCACAATATTTATACATTAAAAAAAGGAAACCTGTCAGTACTCACATGGCCGCCAGGGGGAGGCAGAGCATCACAATAACAGCATGTTCCCACTGCTAGTATCCAACGTGGAGATACAAGATTGCAGATGTTGGCAAGTATAGAAATATATATTTTTTAAATAATTAAAAGCTATGGCTTTAATCTCCACAGACCATTATGGCAGAAAGATGCTTTTAAAGGAATAAACAACAATCCTAATTATTCTAGGAAAATGAAAACAAAGCGGTGATCCAGTCAGTGGTGATGTCATTTAAAATAAAGACTAATGCATTTGGCGGCGTTACATCTGTTTACCAGGTGATTTATCCTGTTACTGAGGGCTCCCCCTAACATCCTGGACCAGATGTACAACAACACCCACATTACACAGGGAGGGCTGGTGGTGCAGAGAGGGGCCACAGGCTCCTAATAGGCCTGCCCCAGCCAAAAAAGCCAGGGGTCATTCAAACACCGCAAAGAGCATGAACTCGTTGAACCGCTCACAGACATGCAGCGCCCATGTGTAACCTGCTGTGTAACCTGCTGTGTAGCCCGCTGCGACGGTGTAACCTGCTGTGCAACATGTTAAGCCGAGATTCCAGACGTTTCTGAGGAATTCGTAGCTGTTTGTTTTTGTCTGTTCCCCCTCCCTTGCCATTCGATGTTGGTCAAAATTTTCATCCGTCTCTGACACTTGTAATATTATTCTGCCCTCCACACATCCTCTATCCTCTCTTTTTCCCTCACTGTCTCTCTGTGTTTGACTGTCCGCTCCATCGCTCTCAAAAAAAGCTGACAGTAGCTTAATGAATCACCAAACCTCATGTAAATTACCCACAAGACACTCATAAAGGACACAGTAAGATAAGGAAGAGTGAAGGGGTCGTTGAGTAAAAAAAAAAAAGTAAATGTTTCAGCATATTTGCTTGTTTCTATTTGCATTACTTCTCTCTGTCTCTGTCTCTCTTTCTCTCTCTCTTTTTCTCTCTGTCTCTCTCTCTCTGTCTCTCTCTCTCTCTCTCTCTCTCTCTCTCTTTCTCAGACTCTCGCTGATCATGTGATCAAAGAGCAGATAATATTATAGTAACCCCAGGTGGTCACTCCACCTAAGCCCTCCACCAGATGGAATTCACACTATATCCCACAGATCCTGGAGACAGACAGATGGGGGGGGGGGGGAGGTAGGTTTTTTTCCAACTGCATTTTATTTTGAAATCTTACCAGGAATTTTCATGCTCTGTTTAAATAACCATGGTGTGAGCCAGGTCTGTGATGTGAAACGCAACTGGGTGTGTGTGTGTGTATGCGTGCGTGCGTGCATGTGTGCGTGCATGCACGCGCACACACACACACACACACACACACACATCAGGAGCATATCAAGACAGCAGAGAGCAAACAAAGCTGATACCACATCCTCATTATGTTTATATGAATTCTCCGCCAAGAGAAACACACACACACACACACACACACACACAAACAGGGAGAAGATGAGAGGAGTGGTCTGCTGGTAGCCTAATAGTTGACTAATAGATATGGCTAGACAGATGGACAGGCGGGCAGACAGACAAATGCAGTCAATGCCCCTTCCCGGTTAGGCCAGTGTGTCTTTCTTCCAGACCAGCATCTACTATTCTAGTGTATACTATTGTATATATTATATACAGTAACAGATGTGGAATGAAGCATATGGCATGCAGTGTATATGTGCATGTGTGTGTGTGTGTGTAGGCACACTTTTGGGGGGAGGGGGGCTAAATTGAATCAGCAGCCACCAGAGTTTCTGTTAAACACCGGACCCCTATACCCCTATACGCCATACACGTACACACTCCCATCAGGAACATTCAAAATCATGTGCTCGCACAGATGCACAAACGCATTCTTGCACACGCATGAGTCAGCTTGTGGCCTCATGGACAGAGCCAACATCGGCAAGATCAAGGTGGAGTCGTCTGTTTTTAATACAGTTCTACGCGTCTCCTGCATCCCCCATCATGCCCTACGCCACATGGGGACAAACCATCTCTCTAGAGGAAACTCAAACCAACTCTTTCGGTCGGAAGTGTGCAGGTCAGTTGCGATGCACGTGCCCGTGGAAAAGTATGTGCATGGCGGGCAGAACAAGAGGTGAGACCTGACGGTCTTGGGCTCCCTGCGTGGCTGAAACCTCCTCATTGTAACCCCAGCCCAGCCCAGATCCCCCAAACCCCCCCCCCCTCTCTCTCTCTCTCTCTGACCGGGGGGGCCTCCTCTCTGACATCATTGGGAAGGAGAATTGGAGGGAAAGTAGCTGCTGGCAATGATGTAAGCTGTATTTATGGAGGTGAAAAAAAAGGCAGCATAGGCACAGCGTGCGCATGTGTGTTCAAAGTGGAGTGTACAACAATGGAAATCACATGTGTGTTCACACGCTGTGTGAACACACATGTTTTTTGAGTGTGCAACATGTAAGACAGGCAGACAGACAGACCGAATGGGGTTGGGAACAGAAAGATACAGAATGTTCTTAGACGTGCGACTTGCGTTTGCGTGTGGTTGGAGTGGCGCGTACGACGACGGCATTCGCACGCGTTTCGTGCTTGCGTGCGTGTGAGATGTAAGACAGACAGACAGACATACGGACAGACCGATACAGAATGGGTGGAGGAACAACGAGACAGACTGAATAGGTTACAGGACAGCATGTGCTCGCGTGCGGCCCGGGGTTGGCGTAGGGAATCGATACGCATGTGTGTGTTTTCGCGCTCGCATGCATGCAAGATGTAAGCGACAGACAGACAAATGGGAAATGGGTGAGAAAAACAATAGGATACAGAAACGCGCTTCAACGGGCTTATGTGCTTTCTACTGCGAGAATGCTGACACAGAGAGTCTAAGATCAAAGCAGATGTTTATCAGGAAATAAGTTCAAACCCTCCCTTGAAGACCTGAACCCAGTCTATTTCATTTACGCGATGGAGAGGACAGTAAAAGGACATAGGTCGATAAAAGGACACATATATTGCAGAGGCAAACTCTAGGCCCAATGTGAGTACATTAAATACACACACAGGAACACACACACACACACAGGAACACACACACACACACACACACACGGAAACAAACACACCCATCCATCAGTATCCTCGTAAAACCGACAAGTGTACAATGCAAGCACTTGTAAAGTGGTACATAGGAAAAGAGGGGTGAAGTAAGGGTGTCACCCATTGACTCTCTTCAGCTTCCACACATGTGTATGTGAACGCACGTACGCACACACGCACACACGCACACACACACACACCGCTTTAGCAACCCCTGCGCAAAAAGTAGACACTTCATCAAGGAACCCTTCTGTCCTCCGTCCGCCCTCTTCTTCGCCTGTCTGTAACCCACCCTGTCTGTAATAGGCCCTTTCACCCAGGGGCCATAGTCTCCTAATCTTGTCTGTCTGCCTAATTCATACTTTCTCTCGCTTCCCCGGCCAGCAGAAGGTGGCGCGCCCACACACTAGTTGATTGAACCATGACTCATGTCTTTTTTTCCACCCCCACTCTCTCATGTCTTCCCCATTTCTTTTTTTTTTTTCCATCTGTTTCGACGGCTCCAAGGACCTTGCACGAGGGCTGATCCGTCTCCTGTTGCGTCTGGACACTTCTGTCCTGGCGATACGTACGAGCTCTGACTGGGATAAGAAGGAACACGGCGTCTGTCACTTGAAACAACATTGGGCTGAGCTGACCACATCCTAGTAATGCTGTGTTCTGTGTCACACAGATCCTTGGACTTGTTGTACTACTCACCAGATAATGTTATGAAAGAATCATATTGGCATATTTAGGTGTATATATAGTGGGGAAAGACATGAGGTGTGTGCGTGTGTGTGTGTGTGTGCGTGTGTACGTATGTGCATGTGTGCATATGTGGGTGTGCTCAAGGAGACCTGAGCCACCACATGACTGGCTGTGGACAACAACAACCAAAAAACAATGGTCTGAGAGAGAGAGAGAGAGAGAGAAAAGGGCATTACAGCTGTACAGCATATATGGAACGCAGAGGGAGCGCAATATGAGGCCGTATACGATTACCTATATTGAATGCGTACACTGACTTGCAGGCTCATCCAAGGGGATGAGACAGCAAAGGTCTAGAAGGGCTAGTAAGGAAGAAGAGGTAAGCAGGGGATCGGAGTCTGCAGGGAAGAGAATGTGAGAACTCTGCAGTCTCTAAGCAAAACTAAACACATCAAGTCGGGTTTATACAAGTACAGTGGAACAGTTGCATCAACATCACCGACTACACACGCGCTGTAGAATAACTCCAGAAAGTGTGCAAGCGTTCGCACGGGGCCGTGGCTACTTTGTGCATTATCGTTATTTATGGGGAAGGACACCGTCTAACCAAAGCCTGGACTTCCGCCTTTCCTAGAAGCGACCCTCTGAGTAACTCACTAGTTGTGTGTATGAATGTGTGTGTGTCTGTATGTGTGTGTGTATGTGTGTGTCTGTATGTGTGTGTCAGTACGTGTGTGTCTGTATGCGTTCACTTGATGTTTCTATGGAACCATTTTAGACTCTAGAAATAACTTTACAATCACAAGGCAGACAACGGGATCCACCAAGTCAGAAAACGAGAGATGCGTTGTGTTTGTGTTTGCGAGGTTTACAGGGAAGTAAGGAGGGGAAATTAAGGAATTTGCTCCCGGCAGAGAACATGTCATCGGTCATAGCCAGATGCTGTTATTTCTCTATAATCTTGTAATTTCCTCCATAATACTCGAGGTTAGAGCAGGATTGCACATACCTAAACATATCACAATACGAACAAAAACAACAAAAACAATCTCTCTGTCTGTCTGTTTGTTTGTCTGTCTCCCTGTCAATACATTTTCAAATGTGTTTATACGTACACACTTTCAAATCCTCTTCCACGGGTCATCTTGAACAACATTTGCCTGTAGCTTGTGTCTAACAGTACTAACAGTTCCCTCTTATCTTACTTGATAATGGGAAACTCGGCGGCGCTCGGGGGGAGGGGGGCTGTGTGTCTGTGTGACTCTGTGACACAGCAAGAGGTATGATTGGGTGTATCTGTGATCTGTGTGTATAACTACCACGTCTCCCTGGAAACCGAGAGCTATAGGGGGAGCTGAGGTGGCGGCTCCGAATAACGACTGGGTTGCGCCCGTTGGTCAGGCCATATGAACCAACACCCTAACAATCTCTGTAACCAGACACACACACGCACGCACATGCATGTGCGCACACAAACACACACACACACATACGCGCATGCACATGCATGCACACAAGCACACACACACACACATGCAAGTTCAAAGGAACATCAGACTATATTGGGAATGGGAATGTACCTTCTAGGAGATTATTGGTTGCGAAAAACTGATTTAATTTGAAACCCTCTCTTCCTCTTTTAAAGGTTTCCTAGAAATCTAAGCTGTAGCCTACGTTTAAAAACTAAATGACCACAAACGCCCGTCTCCTGAATCCAGGGGTCATTGACAAGAACAGTAGCAATGATTATGTTATCTTTTTATCTTTTTCATGTGAATCTGGGGCTGTGAATTTTAAACTTTACACAAAACTAAGTTAGCTATAATTGAGGGGGCATGGCTTGATATTTATCCACTGGTTGGAGTTAACTGTAGCACATCATTTAAAAAACATACACACACACACCCAGGGATACGGGCGGAAAATAGCAATTTGCTAAAACCTCTTTACATCTCTCCTTATATGTATTTCCCTGTTCAAATGAATACATTCAATTCAATTCACACACACGCACACACACATACGACAAGTAATCAGCAGATATCATTACTAAATCCTAAGGGAAAGTTTTTCGAAATTGTCAAGATTTTCAATAAAACAAATAAATGTTAAAGAGAAATATCTCAAGGGAAACTCCAACAGAAGTCCAGAGGGAATGACAGAAGACATGGTGGCATTATTTATTTTTTTACTGATTTGTGTTTTGTCATTGCTTACGCACTTTGCCACAAATGGCTGACCAATGAGAGAGAGTGCTTTAAAACACACCCATCTGTCTCACAGCTCTTGTGTGAGACACAGCCTTGTGTGTTTAGACCCAGAATAACAGGCTGCTCCTGGGGAGGCTGGGGCACAACACAGCCAAGGTTAACACCGAATCACTATCAGCTTCCAACACAATCAGTTTCTGTTAAATCCGTGTCTACATTGAATAGCATTTAGAAATTGCAGATGTAAAAATCATTTTAGGGATATTTGACATTTGGAAAAATCGGGCAGAAATGTATTGCATGTATTAATTATTGAATATAATAATAATAATAATAATAATAATAATAATAATAATAAGAAGAAGAAGAAGAAGAAGAAGAAGAAGAAGAAGAAGAAGAAGAACAAGAACAAGAACAAGAACAACAACAACAACAATAATTAAATCCAATATCAATTCATTATTGTTATAATAATAATAATAATAATAATAATAATAATAATTATTATTATTATTATTATTATCAGTAGTAGTAGTAGTAGTAGTAGTAGTAGTGGTAGTAGCAGTAGTAGTAGAAGTAGTAGTAGTAGTAGTAGTAGTAGTAGTAGTAGTAGTAGTAGTAGTAGTAGTAGTGTTATTAATATATTTAGGCCTATGTATTTATCATTATTGTTGTTATGTAAATGTGCCTTTTCGTGAAGTCCAAGCCATTTTAAAGCAATTAGCTCCTTGCAACACTGTCTGGAGAGCCTCATGGGATTGCTTGAGCAATTTGGGGGGTTTGGACAAAGTTCCGCCCCCGCCTATTCCGCCTCAGCCAATAGCAAGCGGGTATTCAAATGATCCGCTCATAAAAATAGGTTGAATCGGTCCGTGTGACAGTCCTCATAGGAAACCTAACCTGGTGCCTGGTCCCCTCTCTGACCCGGGGCCCGTGCACAACTTACCAACCCATACTGGATGCAAACGGTTCAACACAGGAGACTTTTTTTTTATTCCTGACTTCGCAAGGAAAAACAAACTCTCAATAATATGGGAAAGGGAAATTTGCATTTTCTAACTGTATGGATAATTTTGGCACAAATTGTTGCAACTTTGTCCTCCAACACTACTGCCGTTTATGGTAAGTTTGCACAACCGATGCATTTTTTGTTGTTGTTGACGTGTTGTAGATTCCGGTGAGTTACCCTTGATTAGATCAAGCTTAATTATGTGGACATCATTGCTATAAAGTAAACGGGAAGCAGCTTAATTGCATGCCTTGAGGAACGCCGAGGGGCCTCCCTGCAGCAGATCCCTGCAGCAGGTCCCTCAGCCCCGTGTCACAGACCGACCACAGCATTCACATAGCATAGAAAGCAGAGCTGCAGCTCTTTTATTGCACTTCCCCTATAGATAGAGGCTCACATGTCCCATCTGAGATTCCTGTTAGGTTAGACGTTCAATGCAGGAGAGGAGACTATATTCAAGGACCACGTTTTGCCCAATAACACAGTGCACAATCAGCCATTGGGCAATGCATTGTAAAAAAAGAAAAGAAAAAAAGTTGTTAAAAAAAAAGTGTTTTTGGGGCTGCGGTCGATATTATTTCCAGACGCGTTACAGGTTTTATATTTAAGGTTTAGTCGTTAATGTGAAAGTGACTGCAGGGTGGTGGTGGTGTGTGTGTGTGTGTGTGTGTGTGTGTGTGGGGGGGGGGGGGGGGTACAGCGCAGACGCAAGGGGGCGACACTGTACCGTTGCATAGGCCTACCTCTCTGGTGATGAGACGACTGCTTTTGACACTTGCATTGCATGTTTTCATATTTGATTGTAGTAACAATGCAAGATGTTGCTGGGACCAAGCACATCTACTCTAACATAGCATGGGCATCCTTCACGGTTAATCCTAACCCATAGTCAGGCCCACTGGCGTAACAACGTGATGATGGGCCCCGGTGCAAATAATATTTTAGGGCCCCCGCGTTTGTTGACGGCGGGGGGGGGGGTGCTGTGCGATTGTTGACGGCGTCTTCATGGGCCCCCCCCGGCGTCTGGGCCCCGGTGCAATGCACCGGTTGCACCGTCGATAGTTACGCCAGTGGTCAGGCCTAACTCACATAGACCTAACTCATATAGGCCTGACTCATATAGGCCTGACTCATATAGGCCTAACTCATATACTCATATACTAACTCATATAGGCCTAACTCATATACTCATATACTAACTCATATTGGCCTAACTCATATACTCATATACTAACTCATATAGGCCTAACTATGGGCTGCTGGTCACTTCATAACAAGCACCATTTATTTCAATTAAGGCGCAGCGTAATTATTTGCCATGTCAACAAAAGCGTACATTTATATATGTTATGTGTGTTATAATATCTATATCACCTGCCCCCCCCCCCCCCCTGCTCAGACAATAGCACTGTGACCCCCGTGACCCCCACCACCACCGCTGAGTGGATCACGGACTACACCGGCATCGTGTCCAAGTTCTCCCTGCGCACGGCGGACGAGCCGGACGACGACCTGTGCTACCTGGTGGCCGGGGAGCCGGAGAGCATCCAGGACTGCGGGTTCAACTCCTCCACGCAGACCTTCGTCATCATACATGGCTGGACGGTACAGTCCTTTTATGAGGTCGTTTGTGATACGCGTTCGGAGACCGAAACTAAATGATCTGCAGCCATATTTAACATATTTCCGTGTTATTTTTTGGGATGGTATTTTTGGGATGGTTTGTTTGATAAGGATCGAAAACAATAATTGCTTGCTAAATGAGTCTGAAATTATGATGAGTCAGTATAGTATTGGGGGGGGGGGGAAACTTGGCTTATTTAAAACTTGGCCTATTTAAAACTTGGCCTATTTATTGGGTAAGCCATCAAAATAGACTCTAATGGAGACCCGCCATGCATCCACTTGATTCAGAACATATGCTGACTGATGAGGGCTAAGGCCAACATAAATCATGCAACTGACCACATGTTCTGTGTGTGTGTGTGTGTGTGCGTGTGCCTGTGCGTGTGCATGTGTGTGTGTGTGTGTGTATCCGCGTATAGGTTACAGGGATGTTTGAGAGCTGGGTGCCCAAGCTGGTGTCTGCTCTCTACCAGCGGGAGCCCAATGCCAATGTGATTGTGGTGGACTGGCTGACCAGAGCCAACCAGCACTACCCGACGTCGGCTGCATACACCAAGCTAGTGGGTGTGGATGTGGCCAAGTTCGTCAACTGGATACGAGTGAGTATACATATAATAATATATATATATCACTGGAACAGATGTCCTTGTTTAACATTTTTGATCCGATTCCTTTTTCCTGACCCTGACTTTTGTTCTGATCAGAGACCAGTGATGGGTCTCTACTGTGATGTAATGTTTTGATTATCTGGTGATGCTGTGGGTAGGTTTTTTTACCTTCTGGTTAGGATTTTACACGGCCAATAAAAGCCTTTTTATGGCCATGTTTCTCACTCACAACAGCCTCCCATTCCAAACGGTGCCCATTCCTTTGATTCGACTTGTATGTGATGTGTACTGGAGAGACGTGGGCTCTTTTTATTTAGACATCATCAAAACTTTGGCATGAGTCACTTTTGCACATTTGCCCAGCGTTTATATGACCTTTATTTAGACGCCTGTAGATTCTTGGCAATGGAAATTGTCTAATCCAATCAGAATGGGTCGCTGCACAAATCCCTTTTCTACTCACTGGGAGAACTGCTTGTCCAAACACTAAGTTAACCACCAAACTCAGGCTTGAATAAAGATGCTCCATGCTAGGCCTGGTTTAGTTCAGCGCTTTGCTTTGTAAATACATCCACTTCAAAGCAGGGGAGGGCTGGAGGGAGGAAAGATTTATGATTTTTTAAGTGGTGGTTTTATTCATTGCGATCGCCTCTTTGCTCTTCTGTCCAGAATGAGTTGCAGTTGCCCTGGAACAGGATTCATCTGCTGGGCTACAGTCTGGGGGCCCATGTGGCCGGCATCGCCGGAGACCTGACTCAGCGGCAGATCAGCAGGATCACAGGTGAGACATAAGACCGTGGCTCATACAGCTGACATGCCTCGGGAAGTCCTGTAGTCCTTACCTTGTAAGGCAGTTGGAGAATCCATCTGGCCGGGCTTCAAGTCATGCACTAGTGGCCGACACCACAGTGATTTACTGTTTGTTTGAAAACAACAACGGCGGCTCTTAAAGAGGTTAGCGTAGATGCTGCTGTAACGTCAGTTATATCTGAACTGAAGAGTATTTCTTCATTGAAAGAAGAGCAAACGAGGCACTCGTTGGAAAAGCTGTTTTCGCTCTCCTACGACGTCATATGGTTCGTTGATCTGATTGGTTGAAGTTAGCCACATGATAGACGGTGATAGACAGATGGTTCATCCTATCACCTGCCAAGTATTCTTTGAAAGTGCCCGCCCTTTTCAGTTTCCAAGGACGACTTCCCAGTGTGTAACAAACCATCTAACGCCACAGGTTGCGCCACAGGTTACTGTAGTCCACCATCAACCTAATAACACTATTGAAACAATTACTGAATGATATGGGGGGAGGAATGGTAGTATATCCAAGGGGCGTTGCCGATCTGCAGCCCGAAGCTCTTCCCAGCTCTTTTTGCATGCAAAAAAGTTATTTACATATAAATCTCTTTTAAAGCCCACATAGTACCTTCAAATATTCAGAACTAGGCAGATGACATCACCATTTTAAAGGATGTGTTGCTACGTAAAAAACTGTTGTCTGTATTTGAAACAATTGAAACATCTTTACCGTATATTGAATTGTATTGTACTTGGTGCTTGGTTTAAAAGTATTAACTAGAAATAACTTCCTAAGTTCTCTTTGTACCACGCTATGAATCCTACAGCTACGCTTGCGTAAGCCACATTGTACACTAGCACATTATAATCGTTACAGTCTTGTCTATTATAACACACTAGCTCGATGGATACAATCCCCCCGTTTGTCGCTGTGTGGTTGACACAGTGTTGACATCTCTCTGACCTGCTTAGAATAATGACGAGTTTACTGGGATCTGACCAGCAGACCATTAAGTGCCCTGTAATCACTGCCTCGCATTGTTGGGCTCCTGGCTGAAGTTTGGTCTGCAGCGCTCCACACTCCACTGCTTTCACAGCAGTTAGTACTGATGAGACCTGGATCCTATACGTGACTGGTCGTTGATAGATGCTCACAGGATTAGTAGATAGGATGTGACTAGATGTGAATCATTTACATTTAGTCATTTGGCAGATCGTATTGGATCAGTTCTGGAGGGACTACAAGCATTTTAAAGGCTGCACAACCAAGTTTTTAAATGAAATATAGGAAGATACAATATAATACAAACAATAGGATATATAATACAATATATTACAAACAATAGGATACATAATACAATAAAATACAAACAACAGGCTATAAAATACAATATAATACAAACAACAGGCTATAAAATACAATATAATACAAACAACAGGATATGTAACACAATGTAATACAAACAACAGGATACATTAATGGCTACAAACAACACACTTCACATCAGGGTCAACATCTCCCCTCTCCTCATCCTCCATCTTGTCATTGTCTCTGTCTGCAGGACTGGACCCCGCCGGGCCCACCTTTGAGCACGCCGACAACGAGAACATCCTGTCGCCGGGCGATGCCCAGTTCGTGGACGTCCTCCACACCAACACCAGGGGCTCGCCGGGCCGCAGCATCGGCATCCAAAAGCCCGTGGGTCACATCGACATCTACCCCAACGGAGGCACCTTCCAGCCGGGCTGCGATATCCAGAACACCCTGCTGGGCATCGCGTCGGCCGGCATCAAAGGCCTCCAGAGTACGTGAACCTGAATACTGAATGAACACTGCTGACACTAACCCTAACTCATTATGGAGTCTCGTATCTGATATAGTTCTGTATAGTGCTATATTTATAACGTGGCTGTCTCAAGTTCCCATAGATGGTATTTATAACTTTATTTAGTTACCTAACCCTAAAGCTATTTATATCATGTCATGGTTTCGGTTTAATTCTACACACACAAGTCTAATTACAAATCCCTTCCACCTGCTTTGTGCAATAAACTGTAAAGATGCATCCCACGTCCTGTTACGCTGCAATGTGGGCAATTACAGTGTTGTAAATGTTTAAGGTGAAGAAGGAAAGGTGAGGTTTATATGATTTTCAATAGGCACTTTGCCTATTTTTGCTATGAAGGCCTCCTGAATCGTCATCCAAAGTGTTTGCCTCCAGCTGAAATAAAGCGGTTCACAGCTCACAGCCATGAGGGGGGAAAATAATATCATTCATCTGACGTTGCCCTTCCTCTGGTGCAGACATGGACCAGCTGGTGAAATGCTCCCACGAGCGCTCCATCCACCTGTTCATCGACTCGCTGGTCAACGCCGAGCAGCAGAGCATGGCCTACCGCTGCAGCTCCCAGAACGCCTTCAACAAGGGACAGTGTCTCAGCTGCCGCAAGAACCGCTGCAACAAGCTGGGCTACAACGTCAACAAGGTCCGGGCGACTCGCAGCACCAAGATGTACCTCAAGACCCGAGACATGATGCCTTACAAAGGTATGGGGATGGGAAGAACGCTTAAAGTTTGGGTTTGGGTTGAAGAGAGGGTCGCAGGGTGGGGTAGTGACCGACTCCCAGCCGCCGAAAGGTAATTGGGGCTCGATCCACAAAGTCCGTCGGCCTACCTGTAGAAATCGTTGAGGCAGGATGAGGCAGCCCTAATGACATGTTTCTGAATTCACTGCAAGTCGCTTTGGTAAATAGTAAGTTGTACTTAGTGGAGTGCTGTTTTTCTTAGTGGTGCATCATATACCATGGGATTTATTTTGGCGCTAATCTAGTTGAAAACATAACAACCCCATTAGGAACACAGTATGGCTACCACGGCTTGTAAAGCTCAGAACCCGGTGGAGGAAATAAGATCAAGTGTGCTGCTGCTCCTGTGATCCTGGCAAACACTTATGTGTGTTTGCCAGGATTACTGTAAGCTGAGTAGATGACTTACTTGTAAGCCGTTGTTTTTTTATGTAATTGGCGGTAGTGGCTAATCTGACATCAGCAGACAAATTCGCAAATACGTGTTTATGATCTGGAAACTCCCAGTTCATTTTTGCTTTTCCAAGGGACGTTATCAACGGGCACACACACCAAAATGCCTCTGGACGCAATTGGATAGACCTCCAACCAATCGGAGCAATGAAACGTGTGACGTTAATTAAACCTTTATCAAATCCTGTCGGAAGCACGACAAACACATACACACCTCCTTATCAACGAAAGCTTTAAGTGCGGTTCTTTGTTCTTCTTTTAGAGAAAAAAGTATACCGTGTGTCACGTGCGCGGAGTGAATGTGGATAAACAGCCTTTCTCCATAGGGGTACGGAGGTAATGTTTGGTCAGGTGTAGATTGTGTTGACAGTGTAACAGGGATGCGTCACAGTGAAGAACGTATTTGGCCACATGAGGAGAGCAGAGATCATGAGTATTTCAGTGGCGGGAGGTTAGTTTAGTAATTCGACACCACACATGCGTATGATCCACTCTAGCCATGGAAAGTTACTTACACTCGTTGTGGCCTATTGTTATGCAGGTCACGCATACTATGTTGTATATAATCAAATATCAACCGCGTGAAGGACGTTTGCCGGTAGCTAAAGGATATGAATGTTGACATTAAGAGACGGCTGATGTACAAAACAAGTTTTTGTTTTGTTGTGTGGCGAGCACGCCGAATCTGATCTCACACATCACACTGTGCTGAATTGACGTCACGTTAAAGAGATGATTGTGTTCAATCAATTATACTGCTACTATTACTACTTGTAGTGCTGCTCCTACTACTACTACTATTACTGCTGGTGAGGTCATGATGTTCATTTGTGATAGTAGAAAACAGTGTATATTTCAACAAGCTGATATACAGTTATGGATACATATAGAGATGCATAGTTCTAGATAAGTATGAAATAATCATGAAATCTGTCTTTTGTCTCTCTCTCTCTCTCTCTCTGTGTTGTCTTTAGTCTTCCACTACCAAGTGAAGGTGCATTTCTTCAGCGAGAAAAAGCTGAGCTTCACCGAGCAGCCTTTTAAGATTTCTCTGTTTGGAACGCACGGGGAAAAGGAGGACATTCCCTTTCAAATGTAAATGACTCACACACGCACTTTTCACATTTTAAACCAGCCATGACGTCACCACAACACACACACACGTGCTGCACACGCAAGCAAATGCATGGGTCAGCATATTGAGTTGGGCGATTTTCCAATAGAACGGTATATCACGGTTGTATAAAATGATGACGTGTCCATATCAATACCGTCTCAAAATACGTCTCTTGTTTCATTATTGTATTATTTTTACACTTATTCACATTTCTCTAATTGACACTGATCTGGGGTCGTGCTTACTGTCCGCTGCGGTCATAGAGAATTTGATCTGACATCAGCCAATAAGTGGGATGTGCTTGAGCATGAGGCATGAGCCTAGTTAAAAAAGTGACAGACATTGCAGACATTCAGAGTAGAGAATTCTCCGACACACGGAAAATGTTTTAAAAATGGATGTCCCCCGACCCTAATATCGAGTCTGTGTGCTAAAATAGACCACATCGGGTCAAACACACACTCACTCACACACATGCAAGCACACATGTGAAGCACACACACATACATGTGTGGAATGCCCCGGGAGTCGGTGTGCGGTTCTGTATTATATTTCACCGCTATTTTGACACTTGCAGGGCAATGCTGGAGGGAAACTCCACCGTCTCCTTCCTGCTGACCACGGATACGGAAATCGGAGACCTGATGATGGTGAAGCTGCGCTGGGAGAAGGACACCATGATCTTCAGTTGGTCCGACTGGTGGGGCAGCAGCAAGTTCCACATCCGCAAGCTACGCGTCAAGTCTGGCGAGACCCAGTCCAAGTATGTATGCTTTATAGTCATTTGGCCGGTGCTTTTATCCAAAGCAGTTGACAGTGAATTTCTTTATCGAGCGATGCGATTTGAACCCGCAACCTTTTGGCTTTGGTGTCAAACACCCTAACTACTAGACAATCTTGCCCTTGAAAGCATTTAATAGATTGGGATAGAATATGGTTTCACGTTGGTTACAGATTTATTTTTGCTGTGGATTCCGTGGACCGACGGTAACATTTCATCTGTGATTTCAGGGTGATCTTCAGCGCTAAGGAAGGCGAGTTTGCTCACCTCATCAGAGGCGGCGAGGACGCAGTGTTTGTCAAGTCAAGAGAGGACACACTGAGTCGCCAAGAGAAGCTGTAAGTTGCAATTTTGAGCTCTTTATGATGGCCATCAATCAAGCTCAGATATTCATGAATTCAGGGATAGCATTGTTGTGTAAATAGAGTATACTGTAAAAAAAAAGAAGAGCATAATCATTGTTAATTATTGTTTTCCCTTCTCCCTAACAGGATGCACAAGAGGAAAATGCAAGGCAGCGCCTTTAGCGAAAACAACGCCTAAATACACACTTGAATCTACTCCGTCTTGCACATCATCTCCCTCTAAACAGAGCCAAAGCGGGACAGAAAACAAGCAAAAGAACACTTGCACACATCCAGGGTGTTGGTGTTGAGATGGAAGGGGCCAGCGTTGCCAGTGGCTTCACCTCTCCCAGCCACAAGTGTAACCCACATGACCTCCACGCTGTGGGAAATAGGTTCTCTGGTTGTGCTCTTTGCTCTATATGTCTTCCTTCCTTCCTTTCTTCATTCTGCTCCTGGAAAAGTGTTACAGTTTTCCTCTTAAAATGATGTGCAACAAGACCACTTTGGTCTATCGAGTGACTTTTGCAGCATACTATGTAGTCGTTTGTGTTTAAAGACTGTGTAGCCTATATTTGTTTATACCATTTCTTGATGATGTGTTTTGTGTACCATGTCAAATTGGTTCTTTTATATATAAATGATTCAGAATGGTAGACATCGGCACATCTGTATTTTATTTTGTACACGCTAAAGGAACATCTGTATTTTCATGACCACTGCCAACAATCACCAGGGACCAAAGATGTTGTTACTATCCACTGAATGAAATATCACACTCACTTTTGTATATATATATATATATTGTTTTTCCCTAATCAGTATTATATATATATATATATATATATATATATATATATATATATATATATATATATATATATATATATATATATATATATATATATATATATATATATATATATATATATATATATGTATGTATATATATATATATATATGTATGTATGTATGTATGTATGTATGTATATATATATATATATATATATGTATATATATATATGTGAATAGCCCATTTCATAGAATCGAATCATTACTTACTGGTTAAGTGCATTTGGTTATTTTGTTTGGCACTGGTCACTTTAGAAGGCTTCCATTCCTTGCAAAATTCCTTGGCGATGGACATTCAAATTTAAATACTCTGACTGTAAGACATTGAGGTAATGTGGCTACTGCTAAACACTGTGTTTACCAAACGCATCTAAATGTAAACTATAGTTTAACTCACGTATAAAGCACAATTGACAAAAACAACCCCTTTATCTCTGAAATGTTAAATGCTAAATTATGTTATCATGCAAGCCTTTCATAACTGTGATGCACTGAGCTTCATCATAGCTCTTATACTTCCCAAGTATATTTCATATTCTATTTATTGAATTTACCTGTATGTATTTGTATATTAAGCTGTAATATATTTTGACAAGTTAACTTTGCTGTCTGTTGTTTTACAAGATGCCACACTTTATGATTTAATACACAGGATGTTTGGGATATGTGTCAAATTGTTCTCTTGGACAGTTTTGGATGACACTTAAGTGAAAATGAAATACAGTGAACTGTATAAAGAAAAAAATATGTTTTTAAATAAATAAATAAATACATACTCATAGGATATATTTACATCCCAATGTGATATTATAGTCCTGGGTCTGATTCTCAGAAGGGCCTTAAAAATCACCTTTACTCCACTTGGAGTCAATCATAAGTTTGATGATATTTTCTGTTTATTTGGTCCCTGAGCTTCATATTTCAAGACATTACCCCTCACAAAAAGTGTCCAAAAGACCCCAAGTGAGCCATTTAAAAAACACCCTTCCGCGCAATTTCGCATTGTGGCGATTTTCACCATTTGGCTTCAGAACTTTCAAGTCATGGTGATACAGTTATGATTTGGTTATTAAAGTCACCAGAAACTATTCTACATTTATTAAAAAGAAATAATACTGCATTGTGTTGCTTTTTAAACCATATTATTGCAAATATGAGGGAAAAAAAGTAATTTCCATATTCGAGAAATACTAGCACACTAAAATCTAAAAACATTCATAATTATTTGCTGCATGCTGTCTACTGCTAATGCATATTAAATGCATATTACACATTAATTCAGAAATAAAGAGGTTTTCAGAATACAGGTATGTACGGTACTGCACAGTGTAACAAGTCAAACTGCACTCAAACTGTCCTCACAGTGTGGGCCGCCTATGGGTGTGCTTTGCTGGGCCAAGTGTGTGACTGTCGGGGGGGTGCTGTCCTCACAGTGTGGGCCGCCTATGGGTGTGCTTTGCTGGGCCAAGTGTGTGACTGTCGGGGGGGTGCTGTCCTCACAGTGTGGGCCGCCTATGGGTGTGCTTTGCTGGGCTAAGTGTGTGACTGTCGGGGGGGGGGGGGGGGGGGGGGGGGGTCGCTGAACTCAGAGTGTAAGCCGCCTATGGGTGACCTTTGCTGGGGTAATTGTAGGTAGCCCATGTGTGTGTGCATTGCTGTGGGTAAGTGTAGGTAGCCTATGTGTGTGTGTATTGCTGGGGGGTAAGTGTAGGTAGCCTATGTGTGTGTGTGTGTGTGTGTGTGTGTGTGTGTGTGTGTGTGCATTGCTGGGGTAATGGTGTGACTGTGGGTGTGTGTGTGTGTGTGTGTGGGGGGGGGGGTGCTGTCCTCAGAGTGGAGGCCGCCTGTGTGTGTGCTTTGCTGGGGTAATGGTGTGACTGTCGGGGTGTGTGTGTGTGTGTGGGGGGGGGGGTGCTGTCCTCAGAGTGTAAGCCGTCTATGGGTGTGCTTTGCTGGGCCAAGTGTGTGACTGTCGGGGGGGGTGCTGTCCTCACAGTGTGGGCCACCTATGGGTGTGCTTTGCTGGGCTAAGTGTGTGACTGTCGGGGGGGGGGGGGGGGGGGGGGGGTCGCTGAACTCAGAGTGTAAGCCGCCTATGGGTGACCTTTGCTGGGGTAATTGTAGGTAGCCCATGTGTGTGTGCATTGCTGGGGGTAAGTGTAGGTAGCCTATGTGTGTGTGTGTATTGCTGGGGGGTAAGTGTAGATAGCCTATGTGTGTGTGTATTGCTGGGGGGTAAGTGTAGGTAGCCTATGTGTGTGTGTGTGTGTGTGTGTGTGTGTGTGTGTGCATTGCTGGGGGTAAGTGTAGGTAGCCTATGTGTGTGTGTGCATTGCTGGGGTAATGGTGTGACTGTCGGGGTGTGTGTGTGTGTGTGTGTTGGGGGGGGGGGGGGTGCTGTCCTCAGAGTGGAGGCCGCCTGTGTGTGTGCTTTGCTGGGGTAATGGTGTGACTGTCGGGGGGGGTCGCTGAACTCAGAGTGTAAGCCGCCTATGGGTGACATTTGCTGGGGTAATTGTAGGTAGCCCATGTGTGTGTGCATTGCTGGGGGTAAGTGTAGGTAGCCTATGTGTGTGTGTGCTTTGCTGGGGTAGGGTTGTGACTGTCGGGGGGTGGGGGGGGGGGGGGGATGCTGTCCCAATACATTGTATTTACAAGCGCCTTGCACGCTACTCAAGGGACACTTTACAGATAGTATCAGTTCAAATCGCCTGTTTCCTAACAATGCAGCTGTCTGGACGGCCAAAATAAAGCGTTTTGGGCCATTGTTGTTATGATTGCGTACCTGTGGTCTCTCTTTTTGACTCTTTTTTGCATTTTGGGGGTTTGGGCAATATAATAACAGATTAAAATATAACTTTAAAGTGTTTAGACAAGATTACCAAAAAATAAAATGAAAATGGGCAATACGCGAAATGGCGCGGAAGGGTGTTTTTTTAAATGGCTCAGTTAGGGTCTTTTGGACACTTTTTGTGAGGGGTAATGTCTTGAAATATGAAGCTCAGGGACCAAATAAACAGAAAATATAATCAAACTTATGATTGACTCCAAGTGGAGTACAACCCAAATTTAGAGAATCAGCCCCAGGACTATTAAACCTGAAAAACATTTCCTTTAAATGTTCAATCCACTCTGAAGGTTTGTAAATAAAACTTTAGTAGGTAAACAATTATGTTCATGGTTAGCCATCGATGGTAAGCCTTTAGGTTATTGTTTATCTTGCAATTTAAAATAATCATTGTCCTGACCTCTTGAAAAAGCACTTATTTCTGTTAAACCTGATGAAAGTGAGCCGAAATGTCAGCCATAGCAGAACCCCTGCAAGGATAATTCTGGCCTTGACAGCTCCTCAAAGAAAGGTTATACAGTGGTGCTACATGTTTACGTTCCATATTTCCACTACTTAACACATGCTTAAAAGCAACTGCAGACTGGGGTGAAATGGTTGGTTATTACGTTTTTAAACTGACCAATGGATACTAATATACGAGTATTGAGTTTTACTGTACATGTGTATGACGTACATGTGTAGGACGTTGCACGTGTCAGGGGCACAGTAGCAGATTTCCCAAGTTCAGTGCAAACTCTGGGGGCTCGAGGAGTACGCCAATCATTAGAGCGAGTATGATAAGGTCCAGAGGTCCAGTCCAATAATTATGTGATATAAGCTGGAAGATCTTCAACAATAGCTTTATATAGAAACAGATGCCAGTGCATATCACGTCTCTCTGCCAGAGAGGACCACCCAGCCTTGTTGTAGGCTACAGGATACAATGGTGAGTACCATAACTATTACTGTTAATACATCTGAGGGCAGAATGATATACATAATCTAAGGGCTTTAGAGTGAAAGCAGCAGCATATCTATAAACCACATTGCCACAATCCAAGTCAGAGTCAAGATTAATAAGTGCATCTTGTAAAGCATTATAACAGAGTTGCAGGTTATCAATGCTAGTTGTACATAGTTAGCAATACAATAGACAATAGTGTCATCCACATAAAAATGAACTTGACAGCCACTGAAAGATGAGACAATATTGTTTATATAAATGGTAAATAAGACAGGACCCAGAATTGATCCCTGCAGTAGTCCTTTTGTAATGGGCAAGAACTCTGACTGGGTATTCCCCATGTTCATACACTGTCTCTCAGTCAAATCATTTTAACCAACTGCAAGCATTGGTATCAAAGCCAATGCTGTATAGTCTTTGTAAAAGAAGTGAATTATCAACTGTATCAGATGTACGAATAGAGTGGCGCCATGTTTTCTTTTGTCTAGGGCAGATACTATATTATTTACATCTATGTAGTCGCTGAGATAGTGCTGTTTTGCCCTAAAACCAGATTGGAGTGGGCTTAATTATGTTATTATTATGCTACTACTACTAGCCCCTCTTGTGAAATGGAGAATAGAGAACACACAGCTCCAATCATTGTCTCGTGTGTGAACCGTTCCTTTTATAGGGAACATATCTAACTTTTTAGCTAACACTCTATATTTCAAAACAAGTTGTGTAATAGTTGTTTGCTTCTTATTCCTTGAGTTGGGGATTAGATCCCTGGAAAACTAGCACCAAGTTTGCCATGGCTGCAAATAAACATACAAAACTATGCATTGCTATTAATTGCTTACAATCTGGAAAACAGTGTTTCTAATACATAGATGGAGAATGATACAGTTCCAGAGTAACACTGTAGACACAGGTTAGGAGTGAAAGTTGGACTTCAACTTCACTCTTTCTTCCTGTAGTCATTGTGACCTCATGACTTGTGTGTGATGGATGTGATGGAAAATTGCTGTTGAGTCCAGAGATGACTGTTTAAGCACACACTGTATCCTGTTGGATGCTGGTCTGCCTGTGCACTACAACTCCATTGGTGTTTGGACATTAGAAACTCATATTGAAACATCATATTTTCACATTTTCACATTCACAAAAACATGCTGTTCAGGTGTCGCAGGCAATGGAATGGTCGAGTGAAAATGCAGA
The DNA here is from genome assembly GCA_030340625.1 of Merluccius polli. Taxonomy (NCBI): domain Eukaryota; kingdom Metazoa; phylum Chordata; class Actinopteri; order Gadiformes; family Merlucciidae; genus Merluccius; species Merluccius polli. The sequence continues at coordinate 59,254 of JAOPHQ010006297.1, read as the reverse complement.
ACTTAGTAAGAAGAAGAGTGTTTATAAGATAAAATTAGATAAGATAGACTTTATTGTCCCGAAGGAAATATGTCTTAGACACATACAGTATCTGCTGTTGCATACATACAGCACATACAGGGCCGGACTAACGCACAGGCTTGATATGGCTGCAGCCTAGGGGCCCCACCTGCCAGGGGGCCCCCGATTGGTCGAACCGGGGGCCCCTCCGCTAGCCCCGCGATCTGGTAGCGCCGCGATCCGGCAGCGCCGCGATCCGCACTCCCCCCCCGCTCAACAAAAATCCCCCCCCCCCCCCCCCCCCCCCCCCCCCCCCCCCGGGTAGCAATATTTTGGGGGGTTCGGTCCTTCGAGGTGGGGGGGGGGGGGCCTACATCGTCCAGCAGCCTAGGGGCCCCGGGCCTTCTTAATCCGGGCCTGAGCACATACACAGGCTGTCACCTATACACATGCACACACAGTACCTATAGTACATGCACACTGCCATCAACCAACAAATTGCACTCTGCCCATCACCCAACCCACCTGTAGAAAGGGTAAAGCAGACTCATCAAAGCCTTTTAGTCAAGTCAAGAGTAGCACTCAGATCCACTAGACTGAGTGGGGGCAGGATAGGGTCATGGCTAGGGTCAACTGCCAGCCAAAAGGTTCTGGGTTCGATCACTAATAGATACAGCCTACCTGCAGCCATCCTTGAACAAATTGCCTAACCCCTACAACATAATGACGTGTAGCTAAATTTGCAGTGAAATGCTTGGCATAAAAGTGTGCACTAAATTAGTAAATAGTTTAACCAGCATATTGCAGTTGCCATCTAGACAGGAAGATAACTTATTAAAGCTCAACATCAAACAAAAAAAAGTGCAATGTGTATCAATGTGAATTATAACATCCTGATAACACAATACATAAGAGCATATTTTTAATATAGGTGTGGTTATACTAGCAGCATATGGCATTCCAAGAATGGGCGTCAAAACATGTGAATGAAAAACTGCTTCAATTAGGCATCTCGTGTCGCATTCAATTAACTCAAAATATCTTTATTGAAGTTCCAGTAGGGGTTGCATTATCAAGTGCATCATGTAAGTAATGTATTGTTAATGGCCCACCACTCCCTAAGCCCCTTCCCTCATTTACCAACGACAATGGTATCATGAGAACCAGACTTCATTTGTTTTCCTCAGTCCACCATTGAATCCTTACGAAGAAACGGCGGAGATATTCTCAGAACAACTGCAGAACACAAAGACGTTCTGGAGCCATTTCCTGCCGGGAACTGTGTGTGTGTGTGTATATGTGTGTGTGTAAAGTGTGTGTGTGTGTGTTTGTGTGTATGTGTTTAATGTACAGGCAGTGTGTATGTGCGTGTGTGTGAAGTGTCTGTGGCTGTGCGCTCTCCCTGTGTGTCACACCTGTTGAAACGTGCATGCATTTCAACAGTGTTTTTGCGGTGTTCTCCTTCATATCGTATGCCAAGGGACATAATTCATAATAAATCTTCAATAAATGTCATCACATCATTGATATGTAGATAACTAACACTTAGTGGCAGGTGCAGTCAAGTTAAAGCAAATTGCAAACAGCGGTGTATTGACTTAAGTATCGCCAGCTTTATTAAGTCCAAATAGTGAGTTTGTGTCCTGACTTGGTGACAGTTATACCCATGTGTTGCTTAGTGATTGTTCTAGGTGACACACACTTTTAGGTCCTCGTAGGTTGGAGGAATCTGAAGGGCTTCACCAAGTAGTAGGTGGTCAATAATAGATCTACAAAAAAACATCCAAAACATCTGTTATGGGGAAATGAAGCAGGAAGGACTTCTCTTTATCCCATGTTCTTGGAAAGAGAAGGAGGGGACATTTTTCTCAATGTCATTAGACTCCACAATTATGTAAGGATTATCCCGCTTAGCCATAGCCACTTGGGAATAATTAAAATATAAGGGTTGTTGACTCTTATTTTGGGGTAACTCTGTCTCAAAAGTACAACTTTCCTAGAAAAAAAAGTGTTTGTTTCCAGTGTTCCTGGAAATGATGAGGCTGCTTGCATCATGGCCGAGCATGTTATTGAAAAATAATGCACACCTCTGCAGCCAATCAGAATCGAGTATTCACCCAGGCCACGGTATAGCATGTGATATTCATCAGAAGGCCTATATATTAATATATTCACAACAAAAAATAACATAACATAACAAACATTGTTCATTTATTTTTGGAGAATGTGAGGTAAATATAATAATAGAGGCCTACTGATCACATATCAATGGCATGGTGACTAATACTTCTGATTATTGGTGGCATAGGAGAGGCGGAAATAGGTAGAGGACGTGGATACCGGACCAGCACATGGCACCCTCTTACATCCATGGCCTGTCTATCTATAAAACCAACCCTATAAATGACATCAGCCACAACAAGTCTACCTGAAGTCTTGGCTGGACCGGCAGGCCAGCCCTACATCCTAACTGAGGGAGGGATGGAGTCACGCCATTGGTCGGAGTGAGTGATGACGTGCTGTCGTCACACGGCTCAGCCACATACGTGGTTTATTACAGTTTACAAGTTATAATTACCCCTTTGAATAATTGTCACGCTATAAACTAAACTTTTTTTTTTAGTTGTGATGAATATAGCCCTATCCTTTTTTTGAATGGTCGATATGGTCGAATGGTATAATGTAACGGCGATGTAAATAGTAAATATCCACGTGTGCAATTTCGAAGTAGCCTAGGCCTAATTATGACTCATTAACATGGACATTTACCATTTACATCGCCGTTACATTTGTACATTATAGCCTACTTATATAGCCTACGTGTTCACCACGCTCGAGGAGGAAGAAGAAGACAATAAATCGCCATTGAAACGCACATGGGCGCACACATAAGCAACCGCCACGCCACTAACCGTAAAAACGGTGTAATTATTGACTTTAACGCGTATTTTTCCATGACCCCCGCGCGCGGCTCGCGACCAATGAGCGCGGCGCGGCTATTTAAGAGCCCGCGAGTTCAAGGTGGCTCACATATCAGCGCCGCCACGCGCACACGGACGACCCGCCGCAGACCCGCCGCTCAGCAGAGGAGTACAACTTCATAACGTATTTGTTTTTGTCGTTTTTACGTTTTCGCGGTGTCCTTTATCGTAAACAAAGCACACGTTTTCTAAGACATGAAAGGGTGGCAGGTCCGCTGTCTTTACTTCGTGGTGTTGCAGGCAGCTGTGCAGTATGTGACGTCCCTGGAGGAGCAACTCAGCGATTCTATATTTGGTAAGCTGGCAACACCTTTCCTCTCGCCTGCTGTCATCCTAACACCGTGTTATAGAACAAAACCCGACCTGTCTCGTTGCAAAAATTTCAAAGAAAATAAAAATAAAAACAGTAGCCACTTTTAATTGCTGGCGTAACTTCAATGTATGTCACGCACACTACATTTCCTCCCACTTCTCCACTTTTTTTACACAGTGTGTGATACATAGTTGCATAATGCCACTAAATGGCTGTAACATATTCAGTTCCTAGCTTAGTTCAGCAACCACACACACACACACACACACACACATAGCAGTAACGGTTCCCTGGTGTGAAGGGGTTTGATTTCACAGGGATTATGCCATTGTTGTGCCGACAATCAATGTTTTCAACAGCACTAATAGGTCGACCTGTATTTATGCTGCACATAAACAGCCTGTTCCTATAGTCTTCAGTAGGACATCCCCCAACCCCCACTCTAAATACTGCAAGCCCACTCCATCCCCCCACAGCAGTCAGCTGACCCAGAGCTAGGGCAACACCTTCAGCAGAGATTTGTCAGCCATGTGGCAGAACAAAGCTGGGAAATGTCTTGCTGGTTTCTATGGATCCCCTGTCTAAACCCAAGTAACCTCTGTGCATTGCTCCTCACTAATGTGTGTGGGGTATGTGTGTGTGTGGGGGGTATGCGTGTGTGTGTGGGGTATGTGTGTGTGTGTGGGGTATGCGTGTGTGTGGTGTGTGTGTGTTTGTGTGTGTGTGTGTGTGTGTGTGTGTGTGTGGGGGGGGGGGGGGGCTCCTTCAAATGAGGGGCCTAAGGGGCCTGGGGCTCCTAAGGAACCAGTCGAGTTAGTCATGCATCGCCAGATTCCTTAACCATGAAGAACACAAGCCTAGTTTCATACACATATGTGACAAGTAATTTTCTTCTTGTGTTTTTGTCTTCAAAAACGAATAGGCCTAGGCAGAGCCTAGGACTGGTTGTATATACAACTTATTCAGTTGTATATTCTCTGTTCAGGAATTCATTGACACATGTTTGCGTTCCTTGTTGTTAGGAAACTTCCTGGACCCTTTAAAAGACCTGTTTGAGCAGGCAGAGGAGGGCAATGCCACCGTTAGGTTCTCCCTCCGTAAGCCATCCCAGCCAGAGGATGACCTGTGCTACCTCACCCCCGGCAAGCCTGAATCCCTGGCGGCCTGCACCTTCAACAGCACCTCTAAAACCTTCCTAGTCATCCACGGATGGACGGTGAGTCAAAGCCACCGATACCAGCAACCTGTTGCTGCTTGTTCCAGCCAATAAGCACATATGTACTACAGTTTGACAAGATTCCAGGAAAATACTTGAAACTGAAGAGGAGACAACATGATTTGATATTTATGAAAACTGTTTGTTGTTGTCCTTGTCTCAACAGGTGAGTGGAATGTATGAGAGCTGGGTGTCAAAGCTGGTGTCAGCGCTGTATGAAAGGGAGCAGACGGCCAACGTTATCGTAGTGGACTGGCTCAGCACGGCTCAGAACCACTACGTGGTGGCGGCCCAGAGCACCAGGGTGGTGGGGCAGGAGATCGCCAGCTTCATCGACTGGATAGAGGTCAGTGGGTGACGAAGTCAACGTTATCTCAGAAACATAGCCAGCCTATGATATCTCCATAACATGTAGAAAATAAACTACACATCATCACACTTATGTATGTTATTACTTATCATCACACACACACTTATGTTTGTGTATGTTTGAGTTGTGTGTGTGTATGTCCTCATCGTCATTTATTACAATACATCTCATAGTATCCCACCTAAAAAAAAAAGTATATATTTAATGTAATACATTCTCACAGGAGACCACCAACATTCCCCTTGAAAACCTCCACCTCATCGGCTACAGCCTCGGGGCTCACGTGGCCGGGTTTGCTGGGAACCACGCCACCAATAAAGTGGGCAGAATCACAGGTAAACACACCAGGGCATCATGTCCAAAACATAAAGCAGCCATATGAAATCCATGCCGGTGTACTAAGAGGTTCTCTTAACTCAGGTCTCGATCCAGCCGGCCCTGATTTTGAGGGACAACACGCTCACCGTCGCCTCTCCCCAGATGACGCTCACTTTGTGGACGTCCTCCACACATTCACCCGGGGCTCTCTGGGTCTCAGCATAGGCATCCAGCAGCCGGTGGGTCACGTTGACATCTACCCCAACGGAGGAAGCTTCCAGCCAGGCTGCAACCTCCGGGGCGCCCTGGAGAATATTGCTAACTATGGATTATTTGGTGAGGATAACTAACGTGTCTCTGGGTTGGCTGTAGTAATATTTGTATGATGCAATGGGACAGCAGAGTACTTCATGACCGATACACTACTAGAAAGTCATTGTAGACTCGCAGAATGATCAACCCGCATGGGATTTGGATAATGACGTGACTAAATGCGCAAGACAACCACAGATAGCACACATGATAACTGGGTGCTCTCTGCAGCTGCACATCATCGCTAATCTCTCCCAGTGGCTAACTCTGTTACACTTGGGTGAACAATACATCTATTGGCAGACGTCTGTAAACTGTGGCTGTGGGAACCTCGGCCAGAAGGTCAGAGTCTGGCACACAGAGATCTCAGTGCTTCCCTCCACAAGGTTGTCAGTTGCCAGGGCTCGGTTTTTTTGTTTTTATCACGGATAACTCAAAAATGTACATCAGCCACCAGCTAAATTCTGGTAAAATATGCAAGTGGCTGGTAGATTAAAAAAACAATGGGAATCAGGCTGGTCAAATTTGAAAATTCACTAGCCATGGACAAAAAAGTTAATTTCACACCCTACAGTACAAATGTGCTACTGAATTAAGACTCACCACCTCTCCACCCCCCCCTTGCCTTTCTGTAGCCATCACAGACGCGGTGAAGTGCGAGCATGAGCGCTCCATCCACCTCTTCATCGACTCCCTGTTGCACGAGCAGGACGCGCCCAAGGCGTACCGCTGTGGGAGCAACCAAATGTTCGACCGCGGCATGTGTCTCAGCTGCCGCAAGAGCCGCTGCAACACAGTGGGATACGACATCAGCAAGGTCCGCAAGGCGCGCAATGTCCAGATGTACACCAAGACGCGGGCCTCCATGCCGTTCAGAGGTTGGTTGAAGCGTTGAGAGTTTGGTTACGACTGATCCTCGAGAAGTTTAGTTAGGACTGATCCTGTAATATGGGTGGTGTTCCAGAACTCGGTCTCGCTGTTGAAGAAACCATTCTTCTTAATTGGTCATTATTTGAGGCTATCCAAGGTATAGTAAAGTATGTTTTTTTTCTGCCTGTATAGTGTATCACTACCAGCTGAAGATTCACTTCTCCAGCAAGGTGAACCGCTCTGAGATAGAGCCGTCACTCACAGTCTCATTGTATGGAACCAAAGGAGATGCAGAAAACCTGGACCTCAAACTGTGAGTGGCCTCATGAGAAATGGTTGAATGTTTTGTTTTTAAATAGGATTGCATATATCATATATTAAAAGGTTTAACCATGTTTCAGGACAGCTAATGTAACCGTTTTATTTATTTATAACAATTGAACCATGTATACTCTACTCTCAGCAATTTTTTTTTAGTGCCCTAATTTCAAAATAGCTTATTACCAAGTATTTTTAAACCACGTTATTGACGAGACTTATAGCCCACACTCAATTGGTCAACTCAATTCCCCCAAATCCCATTCCTCCTAATGCAGGAAAGAGAAAATTGTGACCAATAAGACCCACTCGTTCCTTCTGGTGACGGAGCAGGACATCGGCGACCTCCTGATGCTGAAGTTTAAATGGGAGGAGGACAACGGCTGGTCTGCCTCCAGCATGCTCAAGATGGTGTCCTCCTGGTGGTCAGGTGACTCGGACAGCTCCAACATGGCCGTTCACAGGATCCGCGTTCGAGTCGGCGAGACCCAGCAAAAGTATGTTTGTCCAACACAAAAATATGACATGCAGTAGTGCAACTGATACGAGTAACCTTGGTATTGTAGCATAGTATTATAGCACAATGAGTTGTTAAAGTTGTGAAGCTATCATAGCATGAACTCCTAATGTTCAAACTGCCTGTAGGTGATATTATTTACATGTAACCTATTTGACATGACATCTAACCCCTTCTGCATTCACTTGGTCTTGCAGGCTGGTGCTGTGTGTTAAAGACCCAGAGGCTCACAGTCTGACACAGGAAATCACGTTTGTCAAATGTAAGGCTGACTGGAAGAACACGTCGGCAAACCACAGCGCAGCCAAACGGTTGGTCAGCTTCTATACACAACTCCAGGCACAACAAACATTCTGGCATCCAACGTGGAAGATTTTGAATGTAACACAATTGTAAATGAATGTTGTTTTTCTTATCTTTCTTCTTTAGATTAACCCTGGAAAACCACTAACAGAAAAAGGAGAGGAGAAAAGGAGCAACAGTTTGACCATCCTCCAAACCACAACAGCACTTAGTCAATAACGTTGTACAGTTGTTATTTATTTGACCTTTCAGATCATGCAAATATATTACTGGCGTGTGTATATATGTACATAAATATGCGTGTGTTATTTAAAACTCAAGGTATGTGAATAGTATGTCTTCTTTTGTAAAATAAGAGGTTTTTTGTATGACACATAACTGTAACCAGACTAATACTAAATTCCCTTACCATAACAACACAATGTTTGGGACGTCTTGAGTGTTAATCCTACTGTGATAATCGATACATATTGCGTGGTACATATTGTTTCCCTGCTGTGTGAAATGGGAATTCCCACCCTTGTTTCTCTGTTAGTAGAAACGTGCCTTACCTATACATTGAAATAAGCTCATGTATCTCTGAGTTTAATGACATGGCCCTAAACCGCTAGATTTGACCGAGCACCTGCCACTGCCACTACTAGCTCTTGGCAGTTTGCGTCAGTCAGCCTTGCAATGGAATTTTTCTGAAGGCCACTCATTTTGTTTCATTAGATTGTTTTTACGAGGGAACGGCTAAGAACATAATCTCTCCCGCTTACATCTATTAAGTACGACCAGTTTATTATTTAAATTGACCGTATGTAGAAACGTCGTAAAGTCAGGGTTTGTATAAGATAGACGCTGCTGAGGTCTTTTACGCAGTGGGTAAATACTAACACCTCTTCATTCTGACATTCTTTGTTGTTTTTGTCTTAGAAACGACTGATCAGAGCATTCACCACTGTCCTTCCCAGCTCTTTGTGTGGCTGAGGAAAATGTTTGTGTGCCTTACTGTAAACCATTGCCAGATGTTGCTATAGGTGCTGCTTAACCAAGGGCTTTTATTGCCGTTGCATGGCCGTCGCATACATTTTGCACACTTAATCCTTTTCAGATGGTCTCTGAGACATGAAACATTGGCATGGTATGTGGAGGCACCCTTGATGGTGCTAACACTGGTACTGGTCAGCAAATCATGTTTTGAAGCTGTTACCTTTTTGTGTTTTGTCAGTGCCTGATATTTGCCCTGTCTTTGTCCAACTAATGTGACTTCATTTTGTTTTAGTATTCATATTTAGTGTTAGTTTGCTACATGATTGAATTAGCTTTAATGGTACAATTGGGTTGGAATTGTATAGGTGATTGTATTCGAGTAAGTTTAAAATCTTCTGTGAAAATAATTGTTAAATTACTGACTAATGGTCTAATATTATAGAAATCAATATTCCAGTTATGATTTAATGTCAGATAAATAGATTTGGGAGCATTTCACTAAACTGGTACGATAAAGATTGGTACTGAACTCTTTGTTATTGAATTCCATTACTTTCTACAAGTGTTTGAAAAAGTGGAAATACTTTACTGTTGCACCAGGGGCAAATATTACTGCACTATGTTACTTTTTGTACGACACAAAGCCGTCAAATGTACATATTGTAAATTTGTAATTTTACTGTATAAATACTTTTAATAAACCAAATCTATTATGTTATGGTCATCTTGAGCCTGTGATTTCCTTTGGTAATCAACAAGAGCAGTCGTTACCCGAGACGATAAGGACTGACGTCTCTGTGTCAGGGTGACCCAGCAGAAATCCTAAGACCCCCTTAGCATCAAATAGCAGCTTTATTGAAGCTATTGCAGCACAGAACACATCCAAAATGTTAATTAGGGATCATAGCATTGTCTTTATGAAGGAAATATACAATCATCTTTAATTCCTCAGTTTTGTTGTAGTTTTTGTAGTCGTGTAGTTCTTGTAGTTCAAAGTTGAGTCCAGGTGGCCACCATTGTCCACAGGTCTTTTCCTGTTCCTGTGGCTATAAGACAAGATGGAGGGCTGTAAAGGAGACCTGAGGGAAGGCAGGACCTGAAGAATGAAATTAGCCCTCAGGAGAAATAGAGTCTGTCCAGTGTGTGGGGAGTCCCATCAATCTGAGTATGGCCAGATGGCTCTAAATCGACCTATCACTATGAAGACAGTGGCATGCAGACCCCCACCTCCCGAAAGGGAGCCAGAGTCCTCTTGGCAGAAATAAAACACAATTTTCCACATGGACATGCATCCAGTGACACTTTGCACTCCTGTTGACGTGTTCACAGATGGATTACACGTCTTGAGCCTTGGCAGAGGCGGTAGTGACGTAGAGCACCAATGGGTCACCGACCGGTCAGAAAGGTGCAGGTCTTGGTCAAGGTTTGCCTCAGTGGAGGTTACATTTGACCCTTTCGCATTGCTACACAGCTGGTCTCACATCATACAGGGTTAAGAGAAGTAGCTATCTTACTGTAACTAGTGTTTAGGGTAAGTGAGTGTTTTAATCACCAAACTAAGTCTCCTGCTGTAACCATTTTTGGTGAAAATAGAAATGCTCAGGGCTAAGGGACAAGGGGTACTAATCCATGTCGCTGGTGTCCAGGGTGCGACCACAGAGGCAGATGATGGAACCCATCACAGCAGACAGTATCAGGATGCCTAGAAGAATAGCCCACCAGTGAGCCTAGGAGTGGGAAACATCAAACAAATGCCATTAAATGGGAATTCACAAACAGAGACCGTTTCTTATGAACTGAAACGCCAGTGTCTCAAGTTCTCCTGTTCACTTACTGAACTAACTGAACTATAATATCGATAGATAGTTTCATGTAACAATATGCTCCGTTTTTGTAAGAAACATTACATGTGCCTGACTATGTACCACTGCATCACAGACCTACTTCAAACCAATCAGGTGGCACAGCGTTTCTCTGTTCCGTTGCCATGTAACAGCCACATGACCTTTAACCTAATTCGGAGATCTAGGTACACACATATAGTTATGGTTCTATGAAGAGTCCTGGAACAGGACATGCCTAACATGAATGTCACAGCTGACACCTCCGCCCCAAATGAGTTAGCCTTGTCATATACATTTCATACTCATAAACATTGTAATGTATAGTATAACTGTAGATTAGAGTATTACTGAAGGGAGCAATTATTACTGTTGCATTATTATCGATTAAGAAAAACCCATGTCACTATGGAAATGCATCGGGCATCTTCCCCTAATGCCCGACAAAAAAAGAAAAACGAGGTGTACAACAACAGAAGCTGCAGCACATTAAAATATTTGTCAAATAGTTCTCCGGGGTCAACAAAGGAGGGCAGGCATGGTAAATGTGAACTCCTGGAGCGAGGGGTCATGGCTCCTGTGAAACCCATTTCTGACGGCTGTTTCTTCAATGAAACTTATGATGGCATTCCCAATTCAGCACGCTCCCCATGCTCCCATAAAACGTCACAGATATTCCCAAGGCTCAAGCCTCTAGCCACCGGGCCATGAAAACAATGAAGTCATTGGTTTTTACTTGTGTTTACATATTTTAAACCTAGAATCTATACAATTAACAATTCCATCTTTAATGGAAAATAAAGATGGACAATAAAGTTTTAAAGTAACTCTCCTAATTGGTTATCCAGCATGGATGCTTTACTCTGCTCTAACCGAAACCTAACTGACCTGTACGCTATGGGCTATAAAACATATTTTGCATATCTTTATAAAAAATCTACTGGAAAGGGATTAGGATAAGATTTATTGTGTGTGATAGGAACTATTGTGATTGGTTTACCACAAAATATTCTGTTAAGGCAAACAATGACAAGTCTTTGCAAAAGTAGTCGATGTTTGACTCCCAACCGAAAGGTGTCGGTTTTTGAACCTCAATGTCCGGGAGCCTATGTGCGTGCATCCTTGAGGAAGATGCCTAACCCCTATACCTGCTCCTTTATGACATGTACCGTATGTACAATTCACTGTGAGTTGCTCGGGATAAAAGTCTAAAAAGTGACTAAAGTAAACAAACAGAACGGACCTTCATCCACTCGGCCAGATCGTCAAATTCATCCAGGTGGAGGAAGGAGTTCTTCAGCCTGGCGATGGGTCCGTCGGCGTAGAGCAGCCGGCACACCTGGAACCGGTCGCAGTACCCCTGGTTCCCTGAGCAGGGGGACCCGGGCACCAGGGTCACCGCCCGCTTCCCAAAGTACTGGGAGAGCACGGAGGACGTGGTGCTGGCGCACGTATCGGGCTTGTCTGGGGTGTCGGAGAGGGAATACCCAATAAAAGATTACAATCTCCCGGAGAATGACAATAACTTAATGGATGACAGACCGTTATGACAGGATACACTTATCGCATGAAATGTAAAAAAATCATTCATATTCACCGACGATGATTATGTCATGTCCGAGGGGCTACCACCTAGTGTATTTGCTTATTATGTAGTGGAAAGTAACATTGCATGAGACAAACATGGAGGCCTATTGACACAGCATGGGGCTGTTGGTCCCAGAGACTATGGGTAAACAGGTTTCTCCATAGCAACAGAGAGACATGTGGCGGCGGAGGCTGTGGTTACCTGGCTGCTGGCAGCACATGTGGCATTTCTCTTTCATAGAGATCCCCGGACAGTCGCACTGCTCCAGGCCATGCTTCACACACACAGACTCAGCACATTGCTGCAAGTAAGCAAGGGCAGGGGGATATGGAGAGACAGAGAGACAGGGGGAGAGAGAAAGAGAGAGAGAGAGAGATATGTATAAGATAATGGAATGGATAATGATTAAGGTATGTTGTGGGATATAGGAAGAGTGATGAAGACAACAGAACAGTGTAACAGTGAGAGAGAGAGAGTGAGAGTAAGAGACAGAGAGAGAGAGAGAGAGAGAGAGAGAGAGAGAGAGACATACAGACGGACAGACAGACAGGCAGACATGCATGAGACAGATCATGGGAGATAAGTTAATATATGGGCATGTTGAAGCAAATGGAAGGAGTAAGAACGACAAGTAACAAAAGAGTGAGAGAGAGAGGGAGGAGGAGAGAGATAGAGCGAACACGAGAGAAAGAGAGAGGTTTGTGAAGACAATCCCTTAATCCTCTCTTACATGACATAATCGAGGAATAAACCAACATGACGAGGTTTCCTGTTACTTGAAAATAACGGGACGAGCAATCTCGGTGGTATGCAACCTCAGCTCAACCTAATGAGCTGAAATTAAAATATTCTTCCACAGTGCTTTGAGCATATTGTTTTTTGCGTGTCAAGGAAACATCTGGTCGACAGCTCTATTTGTCCGTTGTTGTTAATGGTGGATTTGTAGCACATTTGATGTGGAGCAGCGAAAAAGTAATTTAATTATTGGAAAATAATGCGAACCCTTGGAACGCTATTGACCAACCAGAGTTGGTTATTGACCATCAGGTTTAACGTTGTTAAAAAGACACCACACGGACAGACAGACCTCTTTACACCATCCCTACACGCAACAACGCCAGCTTGAATTGGCCAGATTGGGCAACAGAATAACTGAGGTTGGAGTCACCTCTGGCTCTGTTTCGACTCGCCTCTTGTTTGTTTGTGTTGACTCACCCCATTGAGACAGACACGGGTGTTCAGGCTGCAGACGGTGAAATTCTCCTTTGGGCTGGGCTCGGGGCAGATAGGGGATTGGCCCGAACACACGCTTTCTCTCTGGCAGTCTGTTTCCTCGTCGCATCCCTCCCCTGCCGGCTTAAACATACAGGCCTGGCCACAACACAGGCCTTGACTGGGGCTAGGTTGGGTGGAAAGTGGAGCATGATAATAAACATAAACATATGAATAGGAATTCAAATACATGTATGAGCGTCACTAAGGCTTTGGTACACATATGGAACACACACACACACACACACACACACACACAGATTTAAGATATATGTGATAACAGACATATATGTGGAAATAACCCTAACCCTAGCCAAAACAACAAGAGCATGTCCATTACTGTTGCTGAATGAACCGTGGTGATAAACATGACCTTGAGTTATCATGTATGTCAGTGTCACGGATGTATGGATACCTGCAGGCTTTACCAGGCTTGAGTTGACACTGGAGGCCCACCGCTTCTTTGTTGCTGTAGCAGCAGAGGTCGGTGTCATTATGGCCTATGTCGCATTCTTCCCCTTCTTCCAGTATTAGGTTTCCACAGATGGGCTGATCACTAACTGGCAATACAAGAACAAATATATGAATTTGATTAGATTCAAAGTGTCATACTCATAGTAGTGTAGTCACACTCTCTCTCTCTCTCTCTCTCTCCGAGTTCACAGAGTTGAAAAGATGTCAAGACGTCAATATTTTACCCACAATAGTGGCAAGGCCCAGCATGAACTAAGCCACAATGCCGGCTCTTTGTCCCTCCTCACCCACAAAGCAGTCGTCCTTCTTCAGCCTGAGGGTCTTGCTGATGTGCCTGACGCTGCAGGGTGAGAACCGCTCATTGTTTTCCCTGACCTGGTCGGTGGCCTGTGGGAACATCAGGTATCTGCCTTTGCCTCCGGCGGAACCAAGGTCTCCACAGTTGGAGCCCTCGTCATGCTGCAACGCAGACAAAACACACAACAGATTGACGACAAAAAATAAATAAAAATGTATTGAGCGAACTAGAGTATTGCCGTGAAGAGCTAGAGCCGGCCAATCTTATTAACGTTGTGATACAGTTGTGTCTTATTTGTGTAATGAGGTGCTTTGGAACACAGCCCCGTGTGTTGTTATCTACAGGGCCTTGCTTGAGCTCAGACTGATAGAAATGCTGTGGCACTGGTGCCCGCCGAACACATTTTCTCGTTTCCCTCCTTATAACATCTGTCTGTCGTTGAGAGTCTTATGTCTGTGCACAGTCTAAAACATTGTGTTATCACCGTTACAGCTTGGGGCATTCAAACCTCTGAACCGGATGTCCTTGACAGAGGAGAGATAATGCTGTGTTGTTGCCACCCTAACAAACAGTGTGACAGATAACTGTCTTAAGGACGGGGATTGGGCTGTTTTGGCTTTATTTTATAGGTATTAGTGTTAAGAATGTCTGCAGGACGCATGCACATTTGGGAAAGCAAGAAAGCAACTGCAGAAAATGCATTTATTAATCATACCAATTCATTTACCAAAACCAGTATGAGGAAAGGCAAAGCAAATGAAAAGTTGGAAGCGAAAGAAGGACTAGCAAGGGTCAACAGTTGTGAATGTCACGCTGATTTTATGCGTAACATTTCAGACATGGAGCGTTTCCAGATAGGTGCAGGGGAAGTAGGGCAAAGGCAAGACCGCCTGTCCAGCCACAAATACTGTTGCCACCTCACACATGTATGAATGCATGCACATGCCCGCACGCACACACACACACACACACACACATACACCCATGCGTGCTTGTGCACACATTGAACTACAATCCATTGACACAAAACAAACCCGGCTCTGCCAAACACACACACCTAAGCACACATCCAAACACACACACACACACACACACACACACCTTGTCCACCCCAAAGTTAATCTCAGGTGAGAAAAGTTCTCTGATCTTCATTTCCAGCCCAACCTCTATGACTCGTGGCTGTCAGTGGAGCCTCCACACCGGCCTAAGCCACGAGGGCCTTCTTTCATTTACAAAGGGCCCCAAGATGCGGGGCTGTAGAGCAGTACTAATCTGGCCAGGAAGATTCCCTGGCCCCGGTACACGCATGAACGACATAAGAGGGAAGGATTCAAAGGGTGAAAGCATAGGAGAGAGGAGGAGGAGGAAGGTAGGAGAGGCCCTAGAGGGAAAGTGACAGGTGCTAACAGTTGCTATATGTGGATGAATGTTTCTTTCACAACAGACAGCCAGCCATTGCTACCAATAAACACTATAGATCACGCAAGTCAGTACAAAACTGCAATCAATAGCTTAGGCTTTTGAAACTCATAAATTCATCATAATCGTAAATTCATTCATTCATCATTCAAAAATATATTCTGACACTGTGTGTGTGTGTGTGTGTGTGTGTCTGTGTGTGTGTGTGTGTGTGTGTGTGTGTGTGTGCGCACAATGATTGTGTGGCACAGGCTTCCTGGAAATATTTGGGCTTGTGCCCAGAATGGGTTCAGGGTCTTGTACCAGATAACACTTTGAGGGGCTTTAAGTGGTGCAGGTCCAACTACAATAGCCTACACTTAAAATGCTTACTTTAGTCCCCTTACTTTAGTGACAACAAGGTCACAGACAGAATATGTAACTATATTATTAATTAATATATCTTAATAAATCTGAAATGAGGTCTGAGCATTTTAGATATTTTTAACAGTGCATTCACTTTCACATGACACAGGAAGTAGATGGATGGATCCAGGATGTAGGTTCCTATTCCTAGTTCACTTAATACAGATGTAGATGGCAATTACCTTATGACTCTGCTGTACCTAATGGGCATCCTTTGTTTTACTTAAAACTTTTACTTTGTTTCACATAATAGTACGTGACCTGACGTGCAATGGTCGTCACCCACCGGCGCTCCGAGACTGTGTCCCAGTTCGTGAGCCAGGGTCAGCTGGACGTGGCGGGGAGGCAGGTACATGCCGTAGTTCTGCACAGTGACCACGCCCGTGTTCAGACTGGACAGATGTCCGTCCCGCAGTGTTGTCCGCTTGGAACATATTCCTCCCCAGTTGCCTGAAGACAGAAGCGGTGAGGTAGGGTTAGCACGTGAGGCTAGCACATTTTGATTGGATCGCATGTCAAACGGACAAACGGACAAAAAAAGAAGAAGAAGAAGATTATCATTGTTGTCTGGCAGCTGTAGAATGTGATTATTGAGGCTATAGAAGAGGGGTCAGATTACAGCTGAGCAAAAGCTCTGTGGGCCGGACCCAACCAAACTACACCTATATATCCCATGTGCTCTCTCCCGTGTGCACACACACACACACAGAAAAGTTAATATTGCCTTAACTATAGGCTACGCTACGCATTGACATTGCACTATTTTTTTCGACTAAAATAAACTTGTTTTGCTGGCAGCACAATGAACTTGCCCCTTAGGTCCAAATGTGCAGGCCTAGCTTATTGCTGAATACAAATTTAACATAAAAATCCACACTTTCCTATCAAACTCCTATCTCCTCCTAAACAACTTCTAATCGCTAATTGATGGCCCCCGCTATAGAAGGGAGTGGAAGGTTGCACAAATACGCGTCATGTGTGGGTGCCGTGTAAAGATTGTATTAACTGTGTTGATGCAGGAAAAGGGCACACATGTTCCATCAACAGGACGAAACCTTAAACATCCCCGCTTCCTCTGTTACACATTGGTTGTTGCATAACTGACCTCGTGGTCTTGGAAAAACCTAAAACCAATAGTGATGTTTTTCAACATGGGCAGTTGACACCCCACTGACATGCACTCTTACACTACAGACACTAGACCATACATTCACGTCTCCACACCTGTCTCAATGCCTCACATTAATGCACATTTCTCTTTTCTATATAGGCCTATACCTCATACTGTGGACATCTGTACAGTGCATGGTCCATATCTCGCACATTCCTGCACATTCCTGAACTGTGCAGCTCATTCATTTAAAAAAAACAGACATACTCATACATATTCTTTATATATTTGCTATATTGTGCTCTTTTTTGCTATAATGTTTCTATTTTCTATTTATGTTTCTTGACTTACAGTACTTGCGGTTTGCTTTCTTACTTTCTTTCTTTCTATTTTATATTAGTTTCTTTGCTATGTTTATTGTTATTGTTATGCACCAAACACCAAAAGACAAGTTTGTTGTACGTGTTAAACTTACTTGGCAATAAAGTCAATTCTAATTCTGATTCTGATTATCAACCTTTATAGATCCCTGCCGAGAAGCCACTGGGGATGGACAGACATACAGTCTGACAGTCTCCATACATCCAAGTTTACATAATGCCCTCTCTTACAATTACAAACAGCTGCCCCGTTCATATGGGTGCAAAGCACCGGTCTTGACATCACTGGTTGGCAGCCAATCACAGAGCTGCATTTAGCTAGGCCCTCGCAATTGGTCAAGCTGAAATCCTAACATGTGTTGCCCTGTGAACCTTTTATGTGGGTAGTGTCAGTGCTGTGTCCTTTTTTTTATGACTTCACCAGATGCATATTGCATTAACGATTGTTATTGTACAGATATGGAATTCAATTTTGAGTGAATGGAGTTCATGTTTCCACCACCACACAAATACAACCACACACAACAACGTTCATACATCTCCAGTTAGTTCTACTTAGTTAGCTGTCCTAATGCCATCTTTACATACAATAATCCCCATTGATTGATCAGCTCTGAGGGGTTACGAGTAGTGTGTGTGGGGGTGTGTGTGTGTGTGGGGGGGGTTATCGTCCATGTAATCTATATATGCATCAGACCTCTACTCCCATTGGTTCTCACCATGTGGGTTCATGTATGGCTCAGGTTAGAGGTCTCAGTGGTTCCCAACAACACACTTACATAACACTTAGATAATAAGTAAGGTAGGGGTCCACCAAGCCACTGTGTTTTGTGTGTGTGTGTGTGTGTGTGTGTGTGTGTGTGTGTGTGTGTGTGTGTGTGCGTGCGTGCAAGCTTTAGTGTGTGTGTGTGTGTGTGCATGTGTGTGCAAGCCTGTGTGTGTGTCTATATGTGTGTGTGTGTATGTGTGTGTATGTGCGCGCGTGTGTCTGTGTGTGCATGCATGTGTGCATGCGTGCACGCGCGCGTGTGTGTCTAATGGCGGGAGCTGGAAGGTGTGTTGACCCCTGGGCTTGGCATCTGGTAAAGTGATCATTGGGTCACCCTTGAGGCTGGCACTCACTGTGGGAACATGTCCGCAAACGCGAGGATATCCGACTTTTGTTACACAACAGACAGGTACAGGGAAACAATGAAGGACACTCCAGGCGGGGGGGGGGGGGGGGGGGGGGGGGGGGGGGTCGCAAAAACCACAACAACAACACCAGAAACTCCCTCTCATCCCAATCATAGTAAAACGTCACGTCCTTACAAGCTGAACCATTTACTCCACTGGTTTACATTAACATAACAGAAAGCAGCCCCCCCTATGTTCTCCTGTTGGTCTCCCCCGCCTGCATGTTTTATAAGGATGTTGGCACGGTGAATGGCACAGTAATCTGATAGTATTTCAATCCACCCCCCCCCCACACACACACACACACACACACACACACACACAGTCCAACAGAACGGAGGAAGAATTTGGAGAATTTCGGGTCTCCATGGAGATTCGAGAGAATAATAATAAATGAAAGCGAGCGGGAGAAAGGGGGGTGGGGGGGGGGTCTCCTTTAAAAGCGGTTCTTGAGGTGCTCAGCTGAGCAGGGCGCTGTAGGGGCCGGTGGAGGGGACCAGAAGCCTTAAAGCCGGACTCTCCGAGCTACAAAGGAAGTCATGAGCTCTGAAAGCATGGCTGCGCAACACTCCTCCTTTTGACCTGAGATACCTCCCCCTTTGGGCGATTCATGGGAGCCGGTTTTCCTAGAAAGAGTCGGACTTTTGAGGCACAGCCAAGCTGTGATTTTTGGCACGGCCTCAGATGGTTGTCCTCTATTCCTCCTCCTCCTTCTCCTCCTACTCCTCCTCTTCCTTTTTCCTCTTGACTCGCGAGAGGGGGGGCTAATGAAAGACTCTCATTATTAGTCTGCAAGA
>JAOPHQ010006297.1:32500-37500 GCA_030340625.1 Merluccius polli | reverse complement strand
GTACGGTGAGACGAAGTAACACAAGACATGTGTCCTGTGGGACACAGCACCGTTCAACAGGCAGGTCTTATAATGGACTTGATACTACTGTTATGTTGATCCTGTTCTATTCACACACACACATACACACACTACACACACACACACACACACACACAAACATCGCTTTCATCAATGGAGAAGCTCTCACCAGCTTTCCCTTCCCAGGCGAGCCCCAGCACCCCGCTGTAGTCTCTGTTGGTGAGCAGGTAGGACAGGCAGTAGTTGCCCCAGTTGCTCTCCGAGTACAGACTCAGCAGCTTCTCCGGGCCGATGAAGGGCCGACTCAGAGGGTCCTCATTGTCCTCTTCAGTGACCACCTGGGAGAAGAGATGCAGAGAGACATATAGGACAGGTGTAGACAGACAGCGATAAGAGACTGTTGGAAATAGAACGGCCCTGCTGTCTACCACTGACTATAGTCGTCGGCGTGTCTTTTCAGAGGTACCTCCACACTTGAAAGAGTATTGTATTAAATACTGTGGGTTAGTTATAGTTACATTCCCAATGACATGAACCTCAACCCTTTCAAAATGTCCTGAATGAATTCCCATTGTGCATGTTGTAAGCACTCCATGCCTTTTAATTATTCGCTAATGTGGAGATAATGCGGGGCATAAGGAAGACGAGGAATATTTGGCACATGCCAGGGATCAATATATATGGTCACGTTCACCGTTATATGGTGTTGACATAGTCTTTGACCGTCGGATGGTTGAAGAGGACTCTTACGGTTAGGGACTTCACTTTGAAGTTGATCAGCTTGATTCCGTCAAAGTCCACCTTGTCGTAGATATCGTTTATGGCTCGCATCAACAAAGAAACCTGCAGAGAAACAGACACAAAGCACGCGCCGTTATCTGGGTGTGTTTCGGTTTCTCTGTGGATCAAGTCCCGTGCTTAGATTCACACGTTATCACATGCTTAGAGAATCGACAGGCTTACAAGTCAGTTATCTACTGCGACTGATTTACGTATCTGAGGCTATCTGACCGACCAATTCTAAACTAACTTCAAAACGAACTCCCCTGCACCCCAAACACCGCCCTCTATTCACCTCTACCTCTATTCCCCGCTGTGGTTACCAATGCAGCAAATTATTCTCTAATACTTAATAACTTAGGTTTCCATCAGCACAATTCATAATTGTACCAAATCAGTTAATCCGGGGTTTTTTCACAGGGGATTTATGTATTCACGTGCGGCTGGCACGGGTACAGACACACACACACACAAACACACACACACACACCCACACAGTCTCTCCCGCTATTTAATGGGCAAATGCAGAGGTCACATGTTAAAATGTCTCTGCATACAAAATCCCCTGTCCTATTCCAGTGCTGCTGCATTGGGACCTTGTGCGACTGTAAATATTGACACCTAACGTGGGGGCTTGGCTGGGACACAGACGTGGTCTGCTGACAAAGTGAAGTCAGGGGGGTGACCGACGGCAACTGGTGTCAATCTCTCTGTTGACACTAATGAACCGCTTGACACCCGGTGTGGCTGAGCCGGGTGCAGCAGTGGGGCTGGTGCAGGACCAGGGGCAACATAAATATATCTGTTTGGGGATGGAAAGAATCCACGACCAGGGTTCAAAGGGGAGCGTGTGAGAAAAGGACGCCTTGGTGATTGAGTGATGGCACCACACTACCGGCGAAAACCTTCCCGACGACCGGGCAGGGAGTAGCTCACGGCACACGTTCTCGCCAGAGGAAGAGGGCAGAACATGGACAGAACAATGCTTTGAAGTTCACTTATAATGTGACGCTATCAAACAGTTGAACTTTAATTTTCAGCCTTTGTAGCCGTTCCGGAGCACACAGGCGAAGCAGTAGGACAAAACCTCTTGCCACGATACTGCTTGTGGTGGCTGAAATAAAACACACGCAAAAAGAAAACAGGCTAATGCATTGCATGTGACGTCTGACAATGAACAATATTGTCCGAGCCTTGCTTGTTTTTTAACAAGCAGACAATTCCTTCAATGTCTAGTTGCTTATTATTGCACTAAGGAAATGCTGGCTAGCCGGTGGTCAGAAAGCCTAAAAGTCTCAGTGTGTGGGAGCTTACAGAGTTCAGCATGGACTTACAGAAAGCAGAGCGTACGTACAAACCCAATGTTTCCCTCTTGTCGGAGAACCGTTCAAGAGGCTTTTAAGGGTGCCGGCCCATTGTCAAGATGACTCACTTAGTTTTCACTAAAAAGTCCTTAAAATAAGATCGAGAAATCAAGGTCAAGAGCAGAGGCTTGAGACAATTGAGTTGTGAGTTGTGAAAATATCAACACCTACTTGACCATGTTGCTCTGGTACAAGGTCAACTCAGAGTTAACTTGAACGAACGCAGTGCAAAAGAGGCAAGGGATATCTTGCTTCACTGAAACTCAGTCAATTTGGTTACTTGAGAATCAGAATCAGGCACATTTTCTCTACCTAGCCGTCTATGGCTTAACTGATCCCCTGCTGGTTTGGACATGTGGGGATAACCAGCCTGACGTAGCTGGCCGGCGCTGGACTGGCACCTGCTACTCAAAGCCAGTACCATGTGTTCAGAGAGAGAGAGAGAGAGAGAGAGAGAGAGAGAGAGAGAGAGAGAGAGAGAGCGAAAGAGAGCGAAAGAGAGAGCGAAAGAGAGAGCGAAAGAGAGAGCGAAAGAGAGAGCGAAAGAGCAAGAGAAAGAGAGAGAGAGAGAGAGAGAGAGCGCTCCATAACCAAGGCAGCTGCTAGCGTTTCTAGCGGCCTTGGCAGCAGACTTTAGTGCTGTATTCACCTCCATGGAATCAACAGGGTGGCCTTTTCACGAGCATTGTGGTGGATCTTAATAGAAATGAACGCGCTACTTAAAAACACATTACTCGCCTTGAGAGGAATCACAGTTGCGATACCAAAGGGAATAAGAGGGGAAAGATAGAAAGAAAGAAAGAAAGAAAGAAAGAAAGAAAGAAAGAAAGAAAGAAAGAAAGAAAGAAAGAAAGAAAGAACGAAAGAACGAAAGAAAGAATGACATGAATATACGTTATCTATAGATGCAGAATCTGTAGATAATGATTAGCCAGTTTGGGCGCGGATATTACGGCAAGTCAAAACAATTAGTGACCTTTTGCCCAGACGGTCGCAAAAAGCGGCGTACCATAGGCTTAAAACACCACCCACTTGTAAATATACATCCACAGACGTATTGCTTACGCAACATTATTTGTAATGCCAGAACCAGGGGCCAATGTACACAGTGGCACAGGAGGTTATCCATGGAGACATGTGCATTGTCAACAAATGACCATCATTAATGTTGTGTTTTAGAGGATTTCCTGGCTGTAGCTATAGATATTGTATGCTATTGTATTGTATAGTATTTATATATGTATTATCTATTTCAAAACTGAAAACCGAATAGCTTTTCTGAAAATAAATCAATAAATAACAACAACATATCATCCAGAGATTTAAAAAAAAGTACCCAACACAATATCACACACAATATCTTCACATTGTGTGACTTGTGTTACCTGAGCCACCACAGCCTCAACTGATTTGAACCTCTTGAAGTACAGGTTATCTGCATGGAGGTGCAGCAGACAAGTGGTCTTTGATTCATCTGTGGTTCTCCTGGACCTGTTCACCGGCGACCCCTGTGGACAGTAGCATAAGTGTAAAAGTAAGTGATGTATTTGTATCTGAATTAATGAGGTGCAAAAGAGATCCAACATGAACTGGAAGACAGCAAAGACATTGTTTTGAGTGAACGCTATATTGCATCGCAATCTGAGCAACTCAGAAGGTTGTTGTTATTCGAGACATCAATAACTTAGTAGTGTCAAATGTCTGACAGAAGGTCAAGTGTGATGGAAAAGGAAGGCATCTGTTTGATGCATTTCATGACCTCAACAGTGACCAAACATTGGAAAAATCTATAATGGCACGCGGGATAAAAATGGAACGACAATGTCCCCCAACAAAATATCCCTGCAATGTCCTGTGCAGATGGGGAGAGAGATGGCCGAGATATCGGAGAGAGTGGGTTATAGATGAGATACAATCAAGCACACACACACACACACACACACACACACACACACACACACACACACACACACACACACACACACACACACACCAGATGTTTCTAACGTTAGTTGACAATGTACCAACAACAAAACATCACCTGACTATGGTCTGTATAGGTTTACAGCACGGAAACGCATCCTGCAATTACGCACCCAATACCATGCTGAGCCACCCTGGGGTCACTTTCATCTCCCACCGGTTTTCGATAACATGATCACCGGGAGTTTTGAAACGTGAGAATAATTGCAAACTAAAGGGAACTGTTGAACAGTCGATGTTAATTGAAGAACGGTGCCCTGTTTCTAATCAGGTTTTACTAGTTTGGAGTTAATTGGTCGAAAATGTTTTTGTGGGAGAGTATTTTTAGAGGTGTGTGTATGTGTGTTTATGTGCGTGTGTGTGTGTGTTTTTTATTTGCTGTGTGTGTGCGTGTCTGTCTGTCTGTGTGTCTCTGTGCGTATGGGTGTTTCTGTGTGGGTGTGTGTGTGTATGTGTTCGTAAATGTGCGTGTCTGTGTGCGTGTGTGTGTGTGTTTGTGTGTGCGTGTTTTGGGTAGGTGTTTTCGTGTGTTCATGTTTCAAATGTGTTTGTGTGTGTGTGTGTGTGGGGGGGGGGGGGGTGAGGAGATGTCTGGGCTGCTCTACCTCATCAGGTCTGAGTTGCTGGGCGTGGAGACGCTCTGCACCACAGAATCCACTGGGAGCCGTTCCTGATGACGGTAGGACTGGACAAACACACACACACACACACACACACACACACACAAGATCAGGACAGCGCTCCACATTCATACGCCTTTATAAATATAGACATACAATAGACATGCACAGGCACACCACATACATACACACACTGCCAGGCATTACCACATACACTCACTCACACACACAC
>JAOPHQ010006297.1:22500-27500 GCA_030340625.1 Merluccius polli | reverse complement strand
AATTCCTATAACTACTCCCAACTCAATATTCAGAGGGTATTTTTGTCGTTTTTGTTTTCTAGTGACAAAGGTGTCGACAGCGTTAGGTGTTTTCCTGGAACCCCCAGGACAAACGATGTCAGAGGAAGTAGTCGATTGTTTCCGCTATTTAAGAACGATTTGCTCCATACAATGGCGATTACTACCATGGGGCCTATTAAATATTTCAGAACCCGAATGGCTTGATTATAGCCGTCTTACAGCTGAGAATGTCATCACGCGACGACATCATACAATATAACAACATAACTCATGTGCACTGATTGTCTCGATATAGACCTGGTACGAAATCATGGATTGTTCTTGTCAATATCGCGCGGTGGATCTTGTCACCTTTCCTGATCAGAGTAAAATAGCAGGAAGATGTGTGCAGAAACACCTGGAGCTTACAGTTTAGTTACAGTGGGGAAATGGGGTAATGTATAACAAAAAAAGAAATGGGAAGGAGCCTGGGAAACAAACAAAGGGTCCTGGCGTGGTCCACCACAGCCTGGTTCCACTTTAATGCCTTCCTGGAAGTCCTTGAGATATATGCATACACGCTTGAGTATGAATTCACGTGCATACACACACATACACACACACACACACACACACACTCGAATATGACACATTTTAGCTGTGAATGCCAGCTGGCCATATCTTGACACTGGAGAATTGCGGGGTCAAAGAGTTTGACTCCTTCTCGAAGACCTCCAGCATCTACGAGTGTGAGATCCCAGTTCTCCTCTCTCCTCTCTCTCTCTCTCCCCCTCATTCCCTTTTTTTTTCTCGACATTTGTTCTCATCCAACCCCCCCTCACGTTTAGTTTACATTGGCCGCTACACCTACACTCACACCCCTCAAGAGGCATAAGCTGTAACTGCTGTGAGAGCGAAACTGCGCTCTCCGAGAGGGCTGGCGGTTGGGTTCGTGGGACTCAAACCAACTACATCATGTCTGTATCTTGGCAGGGGGCTTCAGATGATGTGGAGTTCCCGGTTAAGTTCAGGGAATTTAAGTTCAGGGAACTTAAAGGGAAATACACGTCCCATGTCTCTGTCTTGCCAGTTAATCATAATGGTGGAATGAAGCTCGTGGGCCAATCAAAGCAAGGCTACCGGGGTTAAATGTCATTGAGTGTGTCTTTTGTATCTGTGTCAAAAAGAAGAATATTGTTTTTTGTTCTATTTGAGACATCCCGCACGCTTAATCACAGTAAATCACCGTCGCCGAGACTAAACTATAAATAATTTGAGTGATGGGATCTTTACTGTAATGACCACAGAGTTGCAGGCCAACACTCTGAAGACGGCTTGGAAAAAAAATAACAATATGAAAACTGTGAATAACACTCAACACCTCGTCTGTTTTCTCGAAGTAAAACTTAGTTTTGCATCCGAGCCGGAGTCTGATCTCTATTTGGATTCGCCTCCCGGACAAACACGGGTGGAAACATCCGTGGAGATCTTGCTCTAGTGTGCACTTGTGGACAGCATCTAGTCTGTTCACACTCGCACCAGTGTAAAAGTGTGAGGTGTGTGTGTGTGTGTGCGTGTGTGTGTGTGTGTGTGTGTGTGTGTGTGTGTGTGTGTGTGTGCGTGTCCCTCACCCACGTCGTCCTCATGGTAGATGATGGAGTGGTGGTAGGCGGGTCTGCTTGTGTACCGATGGAGCGGCTCTATGTGGTACGTCCCATTGCTGGTCCGCACCGAGCCCTCGAACTGACCCAGGAGCACTGAGCCGTGACAGGATGCTTCATGCTCACCTGGGGAGGAGGGGGGGAGAGAGAGAGAGAGAGAGAGAGAGAGAGAGAGAGAGAGAGAGAGAGAGACAGACAGAGAGACAGAGAGAGAGAGAGAGAGACAGAGAGAGACAGAGAGAGAGAGACAGAGAGAGAGAGAGACAGAGACCAAAAGGCAGATAGTTGGACAGAGAGATGGACAGTCATACAGAAAGACGAAGAAGAAGACAATATGACAGATACAAAGACAGACAGACAGACAAACAGACGGACAGACAGACAGACACAGATTAGCTATCTATCATTAGGGTATAGAATAGCCCAAGCAGAGGTCAGAGAAACAGGGACAGTGCAGCCAAATCGACATTTCCAAATCCAATTCAAGATATTCATTCAGTTTAAGATGGAAAAAAAGTGAAGTGAACTTGAACGTTGTGGTCACACGTTACCCTCCACAGTTCCTGAGTACAAGTGGGAGAGGTTGGCTGCGACGGACCCGTTCTGAGCGACCACCTTGAAGTCCTCCGAGAAGCCAGACGCTTCTCGCCTCAACCGCAACCGGAACTTTCTACCACAGAGGGGATATCACATCGCACTTTAACCGGCTCGACCCCGAAGAACGTGGTTTCGTGCATGCGGGCATGCACGAAAATGTGTTTGTTTGTGGCCGTTTCTGCGAATACAGATTACAAGATGCTGGCAAAGTGGAATACATGTTGACACACAAATACACAATGACACCCACCACCCGCCCATACACACACACACACACACACGCATACACACGTAACCTACACATATGTGGCAAAGCTGCGCGCTATGAAAAACCTTCAGATCGACTAATAAACAAACAGTTAGTGATTAATGATTGAAAGAGGTGTGTGATGAACTGCCAAGAATGTTTTGTGTATCTGCCAGGGACACACACACACACACACACACACTGTTTGTATTGGGTGTGTATGGAAGCTGCAGGGGTTATTCATTCATACAACAACAGTCACGGTGGAGGAACAGAGGAACAGCAGCACAGCCACCTGTGGAAGGCTGTGAAGTCCAGCCGCAGCGTGTGGTCCTGATGCGGGCCGGCCGCCCTCTTGGACAGCAGGTGACGCTGATGGACGTCCCGCCGGTTGTACCGCAGTCCTTCATAGTGGCGTATGTAGGGGCTGAGACCGCTCACAGCGCCTGGCGGTGATGGGGGAGACACAGTGTTGCATCTGTCTGTCTGTCTGTCTGTCTGTGTGTGTCTGCCTGGCACTATATAAATACACATCGTTATTATCTTGTATACTTTTGTATAATTGCACATAATGGTATAATTTTAGGTCACGTTCTAATTGCACGTTCCCTTATTTGTTTATCACAAATCACATGCGACTGGTTGACTTATGTTACGGCGAGTATCGACGCGTTCTCCCGTATTACAGTGGAGGAACACAACTGAAAGTATGTCTGCTGCATACTTTTGAGTCCTCACGCCCCGGCAAACACACATGTTCAGACCCATAGCAGCAGTGACAAATACTGAACACAGCTATGTAGTCGTGCACCTTCACTCATAGAAACACACCACCAATAAACACTATAGGTATTAGGATACAGGGGAAGTACTTTCAGTGACACATGCACACACACACACACACACACACACACACACACACACACACACCCATGCCTGCCTGCGGCGTGCGCACACACACATCGTACAATCCATCGCCACTAAACAAACCCGGCTGCCCCAAACACACACACCCAAACACACATCCAAACACACACACACACCCACACACACACACATTAGAGAAACATCCACCATACCTGTCAGCACTTCACAAGAGCAGATCAGCATACAACACAGTAGGCCAAAATACTGTGAAGCCATGGCCTCTTCATTGGTGTTGGTTTTCCTTCTTGTTTACTCTCCTGATATGATGCTGTTGGTCCACTTCGGTTCAGTCTTTATATTTCGTCTTCATGCTTGCTCCTCTTCCTTCTGTTTCCGTCAAATCTCTTATCTATGTACGTCTTGGGCTGGAATGTGACAAGAGGAACAGCTCCTGCCAGGAACGAACGTGGAGATATGAGGCAAATTCAGACTTGTTGAACGGTGTTTGGTTGTTGGGAAGAGTTGGGAAAAGAAAACATGAAAGTCGACAATGTATTGAAATATTTAAAGGTCCCATTAAGGCACACTTGAGTATTGCTCATGAATACATTTCTGAATCTAATGCATTTCTATTTAAGAAATAAATAAAAAAATAATGAGCAACCCTATCGATGATTAGCTGCATAGGTGGTTTTGCTGGTTCATCAGGTTGGACTCATTTCCCAAATTTCCCCCATTTGGAATTAGTAAAGAACATGTATTTGGTTATTTAGTTTGGTTAATTAGGATTCATACATCTTCAACATCTGTGTCTTTACTTTCTGCTCATTGTGTGTAGGGGAAGGAAATACTTTCTACCTGAGAAGCACGAAAAACAATGAAGTTCACTATATTCACTGTGAGGTATTTAGAGGTATTTATTGTCTGTTTTTTAAGTCATGCAATGATCATTTTTAGAATATTTTGAGGAACAAAGACTTGAACTTATGGACAGGAAGTGAAGAATTTTAGACAAAGGTCTGGTCACCTAAAATAGCTGAATTATTAAAATAACATGTTTTAGTGTGTTGTATAAGTGTTAAAACGGGAGCACTCATACAAATCTTTTTAACATATTTTGACACCCCCTCCCGCTCCCCAAGAAACCTAACACAGTTCAGTGGTCCAGAGATTTGCCATGTATTGTGAAGATGAGTGAATACTACTGTGTTGCACAATTCACACATTGAACACATGTTTTACGATTCTAGTGTTGGTCTCTGACAACAGAGGACCATTTCCCCCTGGACTGAAGTACTTACTTTTGTATGTTAGATGTAGATGAATCTGTGTATTTGCTTATTACAGTACATATTAGATGATGCATGTATATTTGTGTGTGGTGTGTGTGTGTGTATATTGTACTTTGTATGTCTACTTGTCAAGACAGGGCAACACACCTGTTACAAATATGTATCAACAAACTCAATGAATGAAAGTCTCTAGGGCTCATGCCCACATCCATGTGAGTCACAGTGCTTTTCTTCTCTCGGCGGGCTTGATGATTGGCTGAACCCAACCCCTGAACTGAACTGAATCTTATCTCGGAAAGATCGATAGCTGTTCTCTGGAAGTATGGGGTGATGCAG
>JAOPHQ010006297.1:15000-17500 GCA_030340625.1 Merluccius polli | reverse complement strand
AAAAACGCAAACTTAAGTATCTGGATGGTCTCATGAGTCTACCAACTATGGTCAGACAGTGGAACAGCCACAGATGGTTTGATGGATGATATGGAAAAAAACAAAAATTAAGGTCTGGAGATGTTGAAGGCTTGTTGAAGAGTGGTGAGGACGCGGTGGTTTTCCGGGATGAGTGGTGCGGCCTGTAGAGAGGGATTTTGGAGCTGGGCCAATGGGGAGTTAGAGTTAGTCTACGGGGAGATGACAGGCGCCCGGCCCCGAAATGTGAAAGTGAGTATAGCTGCTGAGCTTGCTGTCTGCCTGTCCAGAGGCGTTTCATAGCTTTTCTATTCCCCCCCCCCCCCCCCCCCCCCCCTTCTGCCTTCACCTCCTCAGACTTCACTCCGTGACCTTCAGCCGACAGCGCATGGACCACTGAGCTTGGGCTATGCTATGCTGGCTGCCTGCTATCAGTGTAATGGCTACAGGCTAACGTAATGCATTCTTCCTGTATGGGCTATTAATCGTCACATGTAGATTACCTTATCTTTGCTGCAATGCCGGCATAGCTGCCCTTGGACACACATCCTTTCAATGTGAGTGGAACAAAAAGAAGGCTAAAAGGAAAACGAGGAGCAGCACTGTTTGCGACCACGGCATTCCCTGAATTCCTCTATCCCTGAGTTTTATTTTTAGATGCTTTAAAATGGAAAAGGCTGAAAACTAAACAACCCTAAAGAGCAAAACTCTTTTCAGCCCTACACAAATTGAATCTGTCGTTTTGATGCAAACTCACTCACAACACAACACATTGCAAAGTACGAGTGCAACGCATCGGAGTCTGTTCTTCCACGCCATGAAATGACTTTCTCTCTTTGCCATTCATACTTATTCGCTGGTGATAAATGTCTGTCTTTCCCTTCCTTCCTTTCCTGTCTCCCTTCTCCCCTCCCTTCCCTGTGCCTCTCAATGAGTGTGATGTGATGATAAGCACGCTAAATACTTCTCCTCTCCACCTCTCAGGTTTTTAGCCATTCAAAGGCATGGCTCTGTATTTACACACCAGGCACAGAGGCAAATGTCAGGCCAGATAACAGAGGGAAGGAGGAGGAGGCCCCCGCCGCGCCCGCACGCGCGCACACACGCACGCACACCCGCGTGCACGCACACACACACACATACAGACATACACACATACATATACTAATATATATTAATATTCAAGAACCCAATGTTAACAACAGGAACCTATACCAGCACATCCTGGGGTATCCCTCATCTCCTTAATGTGTGTGTGTGTGTGTGTGTGTGCGTGTGTGCATGTGTGTGTGTATGCCGTCAGGATCGTGTCATATTACGTGCGAACCAATCAACTGAACGTGTCACATCCGCGTGCTTTGACGCCTGTGCAGCAGACAGCGCCTGACCTGTAATGTAGTTTCCTCATTGACTTATAATAGTCCCCCGTTCACGCGCACGTTCACGCGTGATGATTGCTGCACGCCGGTAGTCACACTACGCGTAGTGACTACGCGTAACATTCATGCGTTTTTTCGCGAACGCACGCATTAACGCTCGCATGAAGATAATTGAACATTTTTGTCAGGCGCTCACACGCACGCGGAAACGACGTGCGCAAACTCTGTCACGCGTAACAAGAAGCTGCGTACGTATGAAGCAGCGTGCGCACGTCTGCCTGTCACTGTTTGACAAATGTTGTTACGCGTTCACACAGACGTGCGGTCGCATATTCTGATGCTGCGCGGCCGGAAGTTGATCTGCACGGCGCGCACACTACGCGTCATATGAACGTGTAGTGTAGTTGTTCTGTGTTCCATTTTCATCCAGTAGATGGTGCAATCGATCCAATGCGAGATAGACATGGGTGGATGACGTGACATGGGTGGATGACGTGACATGGCAGTTTTGCTAGGATGGTGACAATCATCTCTCTCTGACCAAGAGGACTCCTCTTTAAATCAGGACTGTCCACACATACCCAGACAAAGATAAACACCTACACCTCACAGAACTCTGTAACAGGTAAACACAACCCTCACAGGACCATTTGAGGTAAAGCACATACCTACTGCACAGAGATCTTATAAGAGTTAACACAAGCTGTAAGGGGCATTTTTTTATTGACATGTTTCCAGCAGACACTGTTTTTATTTTGTAACTTAGAATATCTTTGTCTTGTTCATCTGGGGCGTCTAGCAGCATTCATGTTGACACCGTCTAAATAAATAATGAAAAAAAAAACGAAAAATGAAAAATCAACATGGTATCATGTTTTCCACATGCTGTAAATAAAGGTTTATCACACTATAGGTCTTAAAATGTGAAAATGGTTAACAGTTGAGAGATTTCATTCAAAATTAAGAAAAGTAATCAAAATGTAATCAAAAACAATAACATTGCCATAATAATTATAGAATCATCACACTCATCCTTACTCTTCAATCAGTATTTTTATTGGTACTCATGTCATAAGTCTGCCCAACAACAAAGTACTGTTACC
>JAOPHQ010006297.1:0-5000 GCA_030340625.1 Merluccius polli | reverse complement strand
ACTATGCTACTTAGTGTTTAAGTTCTCCAGGTCAGTAATTGTTTGGCTATACACATACGATAGCTATTATCGGAAATATTATTGATAGGAAGCCACACTATACTATAATAACAATTACACACTCAGTATGGAACAAAATAACCAATTAACCTAAACTACAGGAAGAAATACATTTAAGGGTGAACTGCACTGAAACGGATACCGTGTTAAAGATAAACGTTTTAGTCGGAAAATCACATTGCCTCGATTACTGTGTGGCCACGTGGACGGATCACAATCAAACACAACTGCTACAACTAAGACAATTAAAATGTAACAGAATATGAACAGAATAGAGCACCATAGAGCAGAGTGGGATATACAATAGAATTGAATTTAAAAAAAGGAGAGTATAACAGAATAGACTGTTGTATATGAACGGTGACTGAGCAGGGAGCGTGAGCCAAGTTCACCAGATGTTTTGTGCCCCAGCTGGAGGAGGAGCTGATGGATCTGCAGAAGAAGATGAAGCAGACGGAGGACGAATTGGACAAATATTCAGAGGGCCTGAAAGACGCCCAGGAGAAACTGGAGCTGTCCGAGAAGAAAGCTACGGATGTGAGTAAAGGATCTCTCTCTCTCACGCACGCACACAAGCAGGCCACACACACACAGACACACACACACAGAGTCATACACGCCCGTGCAAACGCACACACACACACACACACACACACACACAGAAAAATTCCTAAGTGGATTCCCTTATTCGTTTTAAATTAGCTTGATTCTGGACCAGAAAAATACATATAAAATACCCCAAAACTTCCATGGAAATCAGCCAGTTCCATCCTTCACACATAGACTCACGTCAACACCATGGCTTGTATGCACTGTTGCCCGTCGCTTCACGGCTGACTGTCTTCATGCCAGCAGCACCCACTGTGAACTCCCTTTGATCACCCTTGGTCTGGACTACATCACAGAGAGATCGCTAGATTCCTGTGCAGCCAGTCCTGACAGATGAACACGTGAATAAACTGCAGACACACATCCATATTCATGCATACACGCGCACACACACACACACACACACACACACACACACACACACACACACACATAGTGTGTGTGTGAGTACAGTTCATTCAGAGTGCTGAACGATGAATTATGCAAATGAACACAAACTGACACATTCACGTGAACCACACATTCCTCGGCACACAAACACGGCCTCGCGGCTAAAGTTGACAGGTATGAACGTGGCAGCCTGTCATTATCATCTTCATCATCATCATCATCATCATCATCATCATCATCATCATCATCATCATCATCATCATCATCATCATCATCCTCATCCTCAACATCATCATCATCATCATCATCATCATCATCGTGGTTCCATTGTATTCTTTCACATATAAAATAGGCCTCTGCCCAAAAGATTGCCAATAACATTCTTTTGTATTGAGCTTTTAGAAGTTACCTATAGATATGTTGTCCTCCAGTCGTTGTTTTCTCTTTGATCAAGGTTATTTATTTGAGTCCCATCGTAAATACAACACTATAAATCAATCCAAGATTTGCGAGCAATGACTTATTATTTATGCAATGAATAACTGTTGGTTAAAATATCCCTAAATTAGTCAATTGAACAAAATATCTCTGTGGCTTATCAGATGCATTGTGGGACGGAATATTATATGCCCAGCTAGACTGGAGACGACTCACTGACCACAGCACTGTGAAGGAGAGAGGGGGGGGGGGGGAGAGATGGTGGGGGGAGAGAAAGTGAGTGAGCGAAAAAGAGCAACAAGAAAGGGAGAGGACAGAGCGACGGAGCAGAGGTGGGAGGGGGGGGGGGGGGGGGGAGTGATGGCTTGCAGACTATCTCTTGCAAGTATCTGTTTTTATTGTTGTAGACTTTTGCGGAGGATTTCTCCGGGGAACGAGAAGAGCAGAGAGGGCTGAGAGAGAGAGAGAGAGAGAGAGAGAGAGAGAGAGAGAGAGAGAGAGAGAGAGAGAGAAGCTGAGTGAGGCAAAGTGTTTACTTTGCCTCACCCCCCCCCCCCCCCAAAAAAAAAAAGTATTCCACAAAAACTGGGTCGCTGAACCACAACGCTGCTAAAAAATGCTACTGGAAATTGTGATTTTCTTTCAGCTCGCTTGATCAACTTTCCCCTGCTGGAAGCGTCTGTGGAAAACCTTTTCCTTTACTCCGAGCTTAAAAAAACCGAATCGAATCAATCTAAAATAAACCTTCTTACTCTGGACAAACACGGCGACGAGGGCTGTCGGACTGAAGAGATTCAGCTCTGCTTACTACGAATCCTACCCGGCCGTCACCCCGCGTCACTTATTAAAGGCAGCAGTCTGGTCATTACGCATGTGAATTCACACACAGTCTCCTCACTGACCAGACAGTAAGCCTGGTGGGGGTCAACGAGCGTCTGTCTGATTCACTGAGTCACAAACAATGAATCTGACCTGATCCCAGATGGAATGTATTGGTTGCAGAAGTGTGTGCGTGTGTGTATGCATCTGTGTGTGTGTGTGTGTGTATGCATCTGTGTGTGTGTATGTGTGTGTGTATGCATCTGTGTGTGTGTGTGTGGTGTGTATGCATCTGTGTGTGTTTGTGTGTGTGTGTATGCATCTGTGTGTGTGTGTATGTGTGGTGTGTATGCATCTGTGTGTGTGTGTGTGTGAGGTGTGTATGCATCTGTGTGTGTGTGTATGCATCTGTGTGTGTGTGTGTGTGTGTGTGTGTGTGTGTGTATGCATCTGTGTGTGTGTGTGTGAGGTGTGTATGCCTCTGTGTGTGTGTGTGTATGCATGTGTGTGTGTGAGGTGTGTATGCATCTGTGTGTGTGTGTGTATGCATGTGTGTGTGTGTGTGAGGTGTGTATGCATCTGTGTGTGTGTGTATGCATCTGTGTGTGTGTGTGTGTGTGTGTGTGTGTGTGTGTGTGTGTATGCATCTGTGTGTGTGTGAGGTGTGTATGCATCTGTGTGTGTGTGTGTGTGTGTGTGTATGCATCTGTGTGTGTGTGTGTGATGGTTTTAAAGTGCGAGCTCCAGCCCAGGGCAGGGGAGAGCATGCAGGGGACCTGGTATGCGTGGAATGCGGCAGGGAAGGCAAACAGAAAAGCCTCTCACTCTCCTGTGTCTAATGAAATCAACGCTTGCGGCGTGTCCGGTGTGTATGGCCAAAGCAGAGATGTGTTCATGTTCGCTGTGGGCGAACACGAAGCGCCGTTTTAGGGCCACGAAAAGAAAGAGAAAGTGAGGTTGTGGGAGACGGGAGATCATACGGCCATTGTTCGCAGCTATGCGGATGGAAACGGGAAAGTACAAACACACTCCAGGCCAGCCGAAGTCACGTAGCGACGGTATAGTGTGACACCTGAAATAGAAGATCAATGGTGTGGACAATGCTGTGCCGACAATGAGGAATGTATAGGTTACCTGTACAGGTACAGCCAGAGAGAGAGAGAGGGGGGGGTGGGAGAGAGAGAGAGAGAGAGAGAGGGGGGGGGGAGAGAGAGAGGGGGAAGAGAGAGAGAGGGGGGGGGGGAGAGGGGGGGGGGGAAGAGAGAGAGAGTGGGAGAGAGAGAGAGAGAGAGAGAGAGAGAGAGTGGGAGAGGGAGAGAAAGACAAGCCCCGCCCCCTCCTGAGCCGTGACTTCATCAACCAGACCTCGCTGCGGTGACTTGGAGAGAGAGAGAGACTGGTACTTTGACTCCCCGCATCAGTCCAGCGTTTTTTTTTTGGTTGCTGGGGGGGAGATCCGCACTCGCAGGTCCACATCCAGGCTCGTCAAAAAGCAGACGACCGGACGCCATCCAAAAAAATAATCGGGAGTCATTTGGGAAGACTGGCTGGACATTGTTGGGTTACGTCACTTATTTGCAACTTCTTTTTTTGGGTCATTTCCCCCCCGAGTCGGAAAACTAGGCTGATCGCTTCGGACCAGTTCG
The DNA here is from genome assembly GCA_030340625.1 of Merluccius polli. Taxonomy (NCBI): domain Eukaryota; kingdom Metazoa; phylum Chordata; class Actinopteri; order Gadiformes; family Merlucciidae; genus Merluccius; species Merluccius polli. Next base: position 1,038 of record JAOPHQ010006297.1, on the reverse strand, counting down.
CTAGGAGAACCGCTTTTTTTTGGTTTTTTGTTGCGTGTGTGTGGTCGTCAGTCGTCGTTAGTTTGCAATTAACCCCCCCACCCCCACCCCCCCTCTTAGAAAAACCACCAATAAGCGCCATTCCGCAGCCAAGCGTTGGCCCAACGCGTCTTAGTTTTGTCTTTTTTTTCTCCCCCCCTCCCATCCCCATCATCCCTACTTGTTGCCACGGTTACTAGTACTACTACCGCTACTACTACTTCTACTACTACTACTACCACCACCACCACCAAGTAGTTTGATCATGGCGGGTCCTAACTCCCTGGACGCCGTGAAGAGGAAGATCCAGTGTCTGCAGCAGCAGGCGGACGACGCGGAGGACCGGGCGCAGGCCCTGCAGAGGGAGCTGGACGGAGAGCGGGAGCTGCGGGAGAAAGTGAGAGAAAGATAGGAAAAAAAACACACACAAAAAAAAGTTTTACTGTTTTGTGTCACTTACTGTTGCACCCCCCCTCCCATCCCTCCCCCTCTCCTCCCCCTCCTCTCTTTCTGGGCTGTTAATGAGTGACGCAGCTACCGAACAGGGCCATGTTTTTCAGCCGTTCATTGAGCGGCTGGTGAAAGTGTTAATTGTTTTTGTTTTTTTAATTCACTGGTGGTAAACCGGACCTACAAGGCGTTGGTCTCTCCCTGCGTTTCCTTTCCTTTCCCCCCCCCCCCCCCCCCATCTCTCTCTCTCTGATGGTCCGTAACCATAACGCAGTGCGCATGCGCGGTGCCTGAATAGAGGGCGACTGTGCGCCTCTTCTCGGTGCGCAGGGAGGTTCACTTTTGTTACTGTTGAGAATGAGGTCAACGTTTGAGTACGTTTCAATTGTCATTATGTCTTCATTGACTGAAGAACCTCGACATTTGAAGTGATTCCCATGTGTGTTGGTCAAAGAGAGGCAAAACCCTCTGAAGACAACATAGTCTAGGCCCCCATTTTAATTATAGGCAAGCCTATGCCATAGGCTTATGTCTATACCCTTGCAGTAGGGCCTAATTAGTTTTTTGTTG
>JAOPHQ010006296.1:152500-164783 GCA_030340625.1 Merluccius polli | reverse complement strand
CACACACACACACACACACACACACACACACATACACACACACACACACACACGCACACACACACACACACACACACACACACACACACACGCACACACACACACACACACACACACACACACACACACACTCACACAAACCTCCATGTATTGTATCCCCCCCCCAACCATATTTTTTTCTTGCCAAATCATTTCTCTCTAATCCTTTTTGATGCGACATCGCAGCAACGCGCCAAGTAAAGATAATCCTTGACATTTTTATCACTCAACCCCTTTTTATTTAGTCTGCGCGCTGCTCGCCTGTCTTGTTTGCTGATAAAATCTGCCAGCCAGTGCAGGCTATGGCAGATCACACATCAAAAAGCCCCTCGCCCTCCCTTAGGGTGATGGCGTGTCAAAATAATACTCTTCTCAGTGTTCTGGGTGGCAGGCTAATTCACAAAAACTTCACCGGATGATTTCAACCATTACGGCTTTCTACACTATTGTCTGTTATTTTCCTAGATGTTTTCTAATCCCGGCCCCAACAGAACTAGCTTGTGTTTAGGTATGTGGTGAATGTGTGTGTGTGTGTGTGTGTGTGTGTGTGGGGGGCATACGAAACGCCGTTTGTCCTGGTTGTTGAAAAGTTCGGTTTTTCAACACCTCCTTAATCATTTCTGTTGGCTTGGATGCATGAAAGTTAAACCAGAAAGAGATTATGAGGCAGCTATACTGGCATACGAGAGTGGGAGAGCAAATGCACAGGGAAAAAGCCATAGAATAGGAGATGAATATAGCGATAAAAGCGTTGGGGGAGAGAAAGAGAGGGAGATTTTGTGTGTAAAAAAAGGTCAGAGAGACAGACATGGAGAAAGACAGTTATTATTAAATTAAGTCTGAGGTTAAAATACTTGGTTTTCATATAGATCATTTTATGTAATTACATGGTGAAATAGCAGAATCCTCTGGGAACACATTATACTGTGGTGTGTCTACTCTGCCCCTGTGTCCTGGCAAGCAGACGTATACAGTAAATGGATATCATGAAGCCAGCGTTTTGGGTTTCAATAGCAGTAAACACAAACACCATGAATTGACATTCAGCGAGACAAGTTTTGGGACAGAACTCTGCCGTGCGAAGACCATAATTCCGCTGCCATCGTGCTTCCTCTCTCTCTTTTCTTATACACTTCTTAAATTCCTTCTCACTCTCTCTCTCCCTCTCTCTCTTGCTATCTCTCTTTCTCTCTCGCTATCTCTCTCTCTCTCTTTCCGTTTGCTGGGGAAGTTGCCATTGCTCTGCACACTGTCCGGTAGGAAGAAGTTTAATGCGTTCAAGGAAAAACAATTTAATGATGGGTTTTTTCTTCTGGTTCTGTGTGAATACTGGGTATTGTGTCAAAAAACAACAACCATGTAACCTTTATGTAACCTTTATGAAAATGATAATACCTTGTGAAAGCTCAATTTTGTACTCCACCATAAACACATTTTCTCTCTCGGCTACTCACACACACTCACACACACACACATATCCCATCACATGGGATGTTTCATTTGGTAAGAATAATGACTTACAATGAAAAACTGAAAAATGAACAGTCAACAGCTCAGGTTAAGAAATATGAAGTGGGAGAGAAATTGACAACATTTTTCAACGGAGCAAACACACAACACTGATAAACCGCTAGAAGCCCTTCCATACTGCACATGTTTTACTTTTATTACGTGCTATAAGCTTAACGTCCTGAAACACAGAATATATATAGAGATACATTTTTGTACGTCATTGTCCTCTTCCCTTTGTGATGTTTAAAAAGGTGGAGGAGGTTTCTGTCCTACTTCTGCGTAACCCAAGGCCAACATTGAAAAATATCTCCCAAAGTTTCACAAAGCATTTTTTATTTGTATATATTTTTTTTTTAACACACGGTGAATAATGGTGCGACATGACACAGTAATGCTTGTTCTGGTGAAAAACGGCTCATCCACACATTTCTGGGCCAGCGGTGTGATCCCGTTCCACAGGGGATAGGTAGAGGAAGGATCTGTTTTTTTGGTGTGTGTGTGTGTGTGTGTGTGAAATATAGTTCTACTTTCACATTCATGTATTCGAGTAGAGACAAGATGAATTGACCCTCAGACATCTATATAACTTCCTTAATTAGAGTACTGTGTCATCGCACACACAAAGCGTAGGCCTGGAAGAACGCGGTAACTCCTGACTCCTGCATTATAGAAATGACAGTAAAAATTGCAGGAAATTATGTCCGGTCGTCACTATGGACTAGTAAGAGTTTGATTCAGTTTAAAAAAAAATTAAAAAGCAACATAAGATATTGCTTAATTTCTAACAATGTTTCTCTATTCACATTGTGGAAAGAGCAGATGTTTTGACATTTTAGCTCAATAGAATCATTGTTTTTCCGATCTTTATCTTGATCTAGATGGCAACAAATACCCTGCACGATATCGGTGCAATTAGGTTAGCGGAAGGGATGGAAAATCGTTTACTCCGAGTGACAAGGTTGAGTGGCATTGATTTACTCACACAGTAATGGCCCGTTTAATGGCCGCCGTGTTCATCAAAGGCTGACAAAAGCAACTCCTTTTGTCTTTTGAGAGACAGGACCAATATGGCCGCCCTCTGGCTCTGCCTTCTTAGGTTCCTTCCATGGTCACAATAGTACAAAAGCTTAAGAACACGTGTTTGACGAGGAATGATATACTTCCTCAATGAAAGGTCTAGCTGCGCTAGAATTGAAAGTGATAGTAATCCACTATTGAAACAACTGTGTTATAACAGGTTTTGTTTAGGAGGTTCAACATCTGACGCTGCAACACACGCAAGTAAGGGATAATCCACGACACAGTGTGCATGTGTCGAAAAATAATGCACAACGCGGGGGGGTAAGGGGAAGGGGGTTGCAAGTGCATTATTTTTCTATACATGCACACCTTGGATTGGATTATCCCGCTTATACCATGGCCACTTCGAATCATTGAAATAAAAGGGTGTTGATTCATATTTTGGGGTAATACTGTCTCAGAATTACAGCTTTTAGTTTGCACTACTTTTTGTGTTCCTGGATACAAACAGCAAATGACCGGAGAAATATATGGGTCTGACTAATGCCTGGAACGCAATCAGTTAACATGAGATTCATATGGAATGTATATGTTACCTTATTACTCCAGTAAATAGAGACGACCTTAGTAACGACATGGCGACGTTACCTTATTACTCCAGTAGAGACAATCTTAGTAACGACATGGCAACGTTACCTTATTACTCCAGTAAATAGAGACGACCTTAGTAACGACATGGCAACGTTACCTTATTACTCCAGTAAATAGAGACGATCTTAGTAATGACATGGCAACGTTATCTTATTACTCCAGTAAATAGAGACGATCTTAGTAACGACATGGCAACGTTACCTTATTACTCCAGTAAATAGAGACGATCTTAGTAACGACATGGCAACGTTACCTTATTACTCCAGTAAATAGAGACGATCTTAGTAACGACATGGTAACGTTACCTTATTACTCCAGTAAATAGAGACGACCTTAGTAACGACATGGCAACGTTACAAAGTTAATCAACACCCTTCCAGCCAATCAGAATCGAGTATTCACCCGGGCCATGGTATAATACTCCATTAAATGGCCACCAAAAATGCAACCTAGGTTCAGTTTTTCATTTTCGTTTTAATCGTTCAAACAACTTTTTGTACTGCGGGGTCTCCGCTAGAGTTGTATTGGCTAGCTTCAATGCATTCCATTATTGATAGATTATAAAACATTTCTAAATGGATTTATTAGGTGGCTGCCGATGAAGAAACATGGAATCATTGCCATGTCTGTTTTTGGTCATGTGCTTTTTGGCTGTATCTTCAAATGAGGGTTTGAATGATAATGCCTGCATAACATGTTTTTGCTGCTCCGACAGTAGCATACCAGTGGTCAGTGGTTTATACCTTGGGAGGCCGTCGTCACCGAGCTATCACAGATTCTTATTAGCATTTTAATATATGTTGATGGAAAAGTGTAGGCCTTGTTGAATCTACTGGAACACATTGTTCCCAGTCAGACTCCATGGAGATGTAAAACACGATGGGTGGGGGAGATGTAGGGTGACAAGGACATGCTTACAGGAGGGGGACATTTCATTTCTTTTGACCTTGGGGGAAACGTGTTTGTCTGACCCATTTGCTATTTTTCAGAGACACATTTTCAATAAAGCTTTAGGAAATGTTAAATGGAACACATTTGATTTTGAATGAACAATTCTATCTAAAGATTAATTTCTTCTGTGATTAAGAAGTTCAACATCAAAAGACAACTAGGGCAAAGTACTTGCCTTTCAATACAATACAATACACACCTTTGCTTTCACTGCCTTTTTGAAGTCTTTCGAGCGATTGCGCTCAGACGAGTGAGTTTATACCATTGTTCTTGCTACGTGTCTCTGCTTGAAATATGTTTTTTTCTTTTTTAGAATGAAGTAAGTAAAATTCTCCTCCTCCAAACACAAGAGTTATTACTCACTGACAGCACACCACGGCTGTTGACAGCACTTCAAAGGAAGTCACTTTGACAAGTTGAAGAGAAGACCCCATTATGTCTTGTCTGACCTCTGGGTACTTGGCCCCTTCAGGTATTTCTTCTAACCTACCTCTCTCCTCTCTTTTTTTTTCTTTTTTTTTGTACAGTTCTTGGCCCGTTAATATTCATAACCCCTAAGGAGGTTTAGGCAGCTAGCTAGCTAGCAGCAAGCTAGAGGTCTGACTTTGCTGGAACTTGATGAATAAATGGGTTGCGTGTAAAGTACAAATAATTATCACCCAAATCACATTATCCAGTCATTTGCCCACAACTTATAAAACATTAGGAATGATTTACACTCAATTGCGAGCACGGAAACTGTGGAGAATCAAAGTCAGATCGACTTGACTATTTTCGGCTGCCTTTAATAGTTCTTGTCAGCTGTAATTTTTAAGTACTTTAACCAATCCTTTGTATAATTAGGTTAACAAAATTAGCTCATTGCTTGCTCAGTCAGCAGGCAGTAATTTAATAAAGTTATTAACATTCCAGATGAATAGGACCATTATGCGTACATGCTGTCTGTCTTTATCATATTTTTATTCCCCAAAAAGAAGAAATGATCTTTTGCATCTGCTGTCTAATCCTTGATTCATAACGCTAAACAAGGCGAAGCTGGAACAGCTTTCTTTCTGTGTCAGCATCATACAGAATAAGATTAATTGTATTGCACATGCAAATGTGTACTTTTTTTTTAAAACTATGACCGTTGGTAAAGAATGCAAATTATATATATTATATATTCCTGTTACAAACAATATATTTTAAATATATCTAAAAAAAGATTACATTATAAACTGATACTGACAGACGATAGGCTCTCTCGTAAGAATTTGTATTTTTACATTTTACTTTTCGTCCGCACGCGATTCTTTGTCCTATTATTTGTTAATCAATGTCCTACTAAACACAGCGACACAGTGAAACAGCACTTTGGCCCCCATTCAGCACACACACACACACACACACACACACACACACACACAACACACACAGGCACACACACACACACACACACACACACACACACACAGGCACACACACACACACACACACACACACACACACACACACACACACACACACACACACACACACACACACACACACACACACACACACAGGCGCGATGCTCCGCCCTCATTGAGAGGCGGACTGTCCCCCGTCTCCCAGGGGCCCCTGCTATTGGCCGGCCGCTCCCTCGCTCCTCCAGCCGGAGCCTTCAGTCCCGCAGTGAGCTCCCGGACTCTGGGCGCGCAGGAGCGGACTCTCTCTCTCTGGTTTTCCCCCTCTCTCCCGGTGACTTTGGATTCAAGTGGAAAAAGTGGACGGCGGCGGTCGTCGTGGGTTTTTCAACGACGCATTTTACGATGGGATTTGTGATCTTCTTCTTTTTTTGACGTTTCTGAATAGCAGTTTATTAATATGGTGAGGTAAGAAATAAAAACCCACCTGGGATTTACAAGTGGACTCGGAGCAGCGAGACATGAGGAGATGCTGTCCCCACAGTAGCGCACCAGGCGGAGGGACCACGCCAGCCTTTACGGACAAATATGATGTGGCTTTTGGTTTTGCGGAGGTCAACACCGTATTAATATAAGGAGGGGCGTTCAACTTTATTCATTTTTTCAAACTATAGATGACGAATATCCAAACGGTTGTCCATTAAGGGACCGATCCCCACAAGGTTTTAGTGTAGTAGGCTCTGCGCAACAACAACAACAACAACAAAACCCAGACCCAGCCCATCCACAATTATTATTATAGTACAACAAGAAAAGAAAACGCTGGGGTGCTGTGATCGCTTTTGTTGACACCCTCGGACCCCAATTCGTCTCCAGAAAAGCCACCTCCTCCACCTCCTCCTCCACCACCACCTCCTCCTCCTCCTCCTCCTCCTCCTCCTCCTCCTCCTCCTCCTCCATCACCTCCTCCTCCTCTCAACATGTTGACCGCTCACACCGGACACTTTCTGCACCCCGACTACTTGCACCCGCTGACGTCCGCTCCAGTCAGCATTGAGGTATTTCGGTGTTGTTGTTTTTTTATGGACTAACTCTTTGCATGTATTCACTTAATTGATAGATAATTCACTTGTACTAGGCCCTCTTGGTCAGACACGTTTAGAGGATTTAAATACAATTGTTGGTTTTATTGGAGATGTAGGCCCTATTTATTTTAATGAGGTTAGATTGTGCGTTGCATTGCACTTTTACAAAGGCAAAACAATAAAAAAAAACAACCTCTAATACAATTATATATAATCATATTTTATCGTAAATAATAATAATCATAGCGACATCCAACTGACATATACACAGTGTAGGCCCATTTGACTTGAGATCAATAACGTATTCATCATCTGACTTCCAGATAGGCCACCTAAATCCCATTAAGCCTGCCCAGATTGTACACTGAACTAAATCAATGTTATCTTTTCAAGTTGGATGCCAAGAAGAGTCCCCTGGCGCTGCTGGCTCAGACCTGCTCGCAGATTGGGAAATCTGACCCGCCGTCTTCGTCCAAAGCGGCCTCCGTCTCCTCCAGCGGCCAGGGGGACAAGGACACCGGCGGCCGCTCTGCGGCGACGTCGTCGTTGGGCCAGAAACATGGCAGCGAGCAGCGCCCCGGTGCGGACGACAAGTCGGGCTTCAAGCCTTACAACAAGGTGGGCGGGGACTGCCGCAGAGACGGGCTGACCAGGAGCCTTGGCCCTGGCGGCGGCGGAGATAATAAAGCCACGTTCAGGGCGGGCGGCCATGGCGGTAACCAGCAGTCCTTCCCGCCCCACGCGCCCGTCTCCCCCGGCCCCACCGCCGCACCCGCGGGACACACGCAGCAGCACCCGCTGCCTCCACCGCCGCTACTCAAACACAATCCGTCTCCCGTCGGACACCAGGCGGCTAACGGGGACGCGGGTCTGGAGCGCGCCAGCCCCAGCAGCGCCGGCATCCCCAACGGCGGCGGCGGAGGCCATCTCAAGAAAGAGGGCGACGACACCAAGCCGTCGCGCCTGGATAGCCCGCACCTGGCCAACTCCAGCCACGTCCGGGCCAGCGCCAACTCCAGCAACGGCAGCTCGGAGAGCGGCTCCCACCAGCAGGAAGGGAGTAAGTGCGACTCCCAGCCGGCGCAGGCTAGCCTTGCCCCAGGACACATCGCCCCCATCTCCCCGTACAAGACCAGCCAGTCCCTGTTCCCCTTGCCGTCCGCCGCCATGGGCTACCATGGGTCCGTGGTGGGGGCCTACGGCAGCTACCCGTCCCAGTTCCTCCCGGGTTTGGAGCAGTCCAAGTGCAAGCATCACGGCTCCGGCCCGCTGGGTTCCTCCCCTCCGTCGCTGATGCAGGGCTTGTGCCGGGACCCGTACTGCCTGAGCTACCCCGGCGCGCCCCACCTCGGCGGGGGCAACTGCAGCCCGTGCGTCCACGACCCTTCCTCCGGCCTCAAGTCGCCCGGCTACCCGCTGGTCTACCCGTCGCACCCCCTCCACTCCCTGCACTCCGGCGCCCTCTCGTCCAGCGTCACCGCCTCCTCCTACTCCCATCCCCTCTACACCTACGGCTTCATGCTCCCCAACGACCCGTTGCCCCACGCGTGCAACTGGGTCTCGGCGGGGGGTCCCTGCGACAAGCGCTTCCCCACCTCGGACGAACTGCTGGCGCACCTCCGCTCTCACGCCGCCCTCCACGGAGGCATGGACCCGAAGCTGATGTCGGCCTGCGCCGCCATCTCTTCGTCGGGGCCGACCCCGTGTCACATGCACCCGCCCTACCAGAGCAGCTCCTCCATGCCCGGCTCCTTCTCCCTCCGCCCGCCTCCCAGTATGGGTCTAGCGCGCTACCACCCCTACAGCAAAGTCCATCATCTGCCTCCGGGACAGGCCTCCATGGCGCTGCCCTCCATGCCCACCCCTGGGCCGTACTACCCTACGTACGCTCTCTACAGCCAAAGATTGGGGTCTGGCTCTGCTCTGGGCTACCCGTAAAACACACACATAGATAAACACACACACACACACACACATAGATAAACGGCAGACCTATTTGTCTACGATCTGCTTAAGTCGATTGTCGTAAGGACCCCCTTGAGTGCTTTTCGTGTCCGTAAGCCACTGGACTTCGAGCTTGACCGGTTGAAATATGTTTTTATGACGTGTCATTGCCGTGGAATCTCTTTACAGCTGTTATTAGTACATGCGGAGGATTCTCTGCGGCGATGGCCGGGGGATAAATGTGACACATTGCTTGGATACCGTTTCCATTTCGAGTAAACAGCGAGAGGCATGTTTATATCCTGCCAGGATTCACGACCAAATGTTTTTCCTGTGGGGTGGAGTATAGGCAGTCTCTCAACGTCCATTCGGAGAGGTTAAAGCATGGGCACCAAAGTTTCTCAAGAAGTCCAATAGGCTCTATTAGGGAGATGCATGTAGGCCTCATTTTGCAGAGAACACATGTTTATTGTGGGTTTCATCCATGTTCATCTTTCTTTTTAATTTTGTTTTTTCTACTGAGAAATTGTATTTATTATTAATTGTGTGGCTGGCTTTTTGTGTTGACTGGATAAATCTGTTCTCAATTCATAATTCTATGAACAGATCCTTGGACATCTCCATCTGGACTCTTTTGTTGGTCAATTTATATCTGTACAGCAAATTATTAAAAAACTAAATAAGTAAATGATATTTTTTTGTAAAGTATTTGAGATAAAAAAAACCTTTTGCGGTGTTATCCAAAAGGGGAGGTCATATTTTGTTAAATAAATTGCACTTAAAGAGGTGAACTTATGTGTCTCTGTTTCTGTTTAATTTGATTTCATTCACCTTTGTCAACAACCTGAGCACACGAATTCATCTAATGAGCTTTCTAATGAGATTTGTCTGAAGACATTACTAAAAAAAACACCACTTTTGCGTAATTTTCCATAATCTACAGGTACAATTTTACATAAATAGATTTTCCCTGCTTATCCTGACATTAGTTACAAACATTAGTTAACAAAGACTAAATACATTCTGGTTTGAGGCAAACCTGGCAAGGGAAGGTACATTGGGGAAATATCTTAAAATGAATGGCTGCAGGAAACTTTTTGTATGCAAGAGGCACAACATCAGAGATTTACACAGTCAATCGTTGGAATGTTGGAAAAACTATTGTCACTCCAAACATTTTGTTACTGGTCGTAATTCCCCATAAAAGATGTCATTAAATCGGTTTTACTGCTAAAATTTTGTTTTTGAGAGAGAGAGAGAGAGAGAGAGAGAGAGAGAGAGAGTGAGAGAGAGAGAACTTATGAAGGAAAGATCCACCCTAAAATAATGGACAAGGTTATGCTATTTAAAGCGTAATTGTCGCATGGGGACATGCACATGTTGTTTGCGAATTCAGCATTTCCATGATAATAAAAAACATGCCCTCATTGCACGTTATGAAAAACGAGGCTGTTAGGCTATATATAAGTTCAAACAAACAAAATTTGCTGAAACCAAATTTTTACGGTAACAAATGTAGTGCAATTCCTCTGTGAGAACGGCTCCCCATACACTGTGATATTCCCTCTGCCTTAAGATGTTCCAGCTATATATCAACATGTGCTCGACAAAGAAATACACCCCCTATTATGTTATAATATGTAATTACGTCTGAAGTGGTTTCATAATTCAGAAACAAGACCTCTCTCTATATATATAAACATAAACGATATGGCGAGCAGCAAAGCAGGGAGAAAAAAAAATAGCACCCCCCCCCCCACAACGTCCTGAGAGAAATAAACGGCCTGCCTTATTGTTATGTCGCTCCAGCGTAGCATGAAGATAAGCATCCGGGGCTCGCGCTCCGCCGCGGCCTTGCCGCCATACTGTGAACAGTATGTCCTGACAGTCGCTCAGGTTACCGGCCCAACCACAAGACAGGCAGCGCTAGTGGTAATACGCTATTTCCACGCAACGTGACACTCCCGACACCGACGCGTATTGATAACCCGCGCTGGCCCCTCGCCATGCTGACGAGGGGCTCACCGGGGCACCGGGCGCGGATCCGCTGGTAACCAGAGAACCTGTTGTACACTAGGGGGATGAAGTGTTGTTACGCAGCATTAGAGACGCACGGCCGGAGGGGACAAGTTCAGTCTGTGAAAGGTTTTCAGCTGCCGGTTGGTCGTATGGAGAAACAATGGGGCTTACAGTACGAACAAGGCTTCCCCCTGAACCTTGAAATGAGATGTTTGGCTTCAGGTTAAAGTAGCTATAGCTAGACGGCAGGTGAGGTAAGGCTAATCGGAGGCCATTTACTGTCCATCACTTTGATTTGACGTTTTGTAGACGTTGTGTATGTTAGACCTATTTTTATTATAGTCTTCAATTTAGCTGTTTATGGTTTCGCAAAACTTTGGTTTGGTTCAGGGGCCCGCATTTTAAAATGTAAATGTGTAGGTGAACTCTTTGTGACCTGTTGCTTAAACCCGTTGCCGTATCAAATCAAGAAACTGAATTATTAACTCTAATTCAAACTGACTTATTTAGGTTACATCAATAATATAGGTACTTTCGTCATTACCGCTGTCGCTCTATCAACTCAACACTGAAGGATCTTGACAGTGACAGTCATTCATTACTGCACAAGCAATCATCTCTTCAAGCACACTGGACTTGAATGTCAGTTGTACCAGTAAGTACATATTACTACCGATCATAATTGAAATCTCAGCAAATCTCAGTTAAATATTGTTTGCGGATTGCATATAGGTCATGGTTTGTTGGTGTAGAGCCAACGAGTCTTAGAACTCATCAGCTCGTATATCACAACGTTAATGTTTCCATGCTATTTCCCTACAGAGAAATCCTACATTCCCATTGTAAGTAGGAGTTTCTGCTCTTTTTTCAAAAGGCTTAGGGGTTTGTTTTGTCAACTTGAGTCATTTCCAAGCCGACAGATGAACTGGATTGTCTTTTTTTAAAACAGTTTCCCTGAATTTGCCCCATTTTCTTGCACGTACTGGGTCTCCATTCGTTCAAACTTCACCTCATCAGTTCTGGTAGAGGAGGACTTGGATATTTTGGACCGTTGGCCCAAAATACAGAGAACACTGATGTCGGCCTCGCTCGATTAATGTTTGTACCATATTCAATTAAATTCAATCAAATACTCTTTTTCCATTAGTCAGTACTTGTACATGTATTTTTGTGGTTTGTAAAAAAAACTGTTACAAAAATATATAAAGAAACACGACGACACAAAAAAACGCTGCGAAAGCAAACTCACACAATTGAATTTAATCGACGACTACCTATCACTTTACACTCCACGTATAATCATTTCTTTACTCTCCGTTCTCTTGTTATAGGTGTAGTATTTATTACACCTATTATTACACCTATTACCCATCTCTACTTCCTCCTCTCCTTCGGCTGTGACTTCCTCCCCTAGTTTTGAGTCTGAATACTCAAACTAGGCCTTGTTGAAAAACACACAGTGAGTGAGGGAGAGTAGAGAGTAAGAGCACAAGAGGGCAATGGCAATTATGGCTTCTCCGCTAATGTGTATGGCCCCAGCTGGTTCTGATCTCCCCCGCTCCCCGCGAGAGAACGAGACGGAGTGGGAGAGATAGAGAGAGAGAGAGAGAGAGAGAGAGAGAGAGAGAGAGCAGAGAGCCTGGCTTGGTTTGGTTGTCAGCTCCCATGTATCAAAAG
>JAOPHQ010006296.1:147500-150000 GCA_030340625.1 Merluccius polli | reverse complement strand
GACCACTAGACTCCGACCTGTCTTCGCTGCCATCTCAGTATTGTTACAACTGACAGCTAATGAGGTCGGACATGCTTTCAAGCAGAGCACTTAACGGGACTTCAGTCCTACACCCTGCCCGCAAGAATCTCTCTCTCTCTCTCTCTCTCCGTCTCCCTCTCTCTGTCTCCCTCTCTCCCTTTCTTTCTCCCCCCATCTGTCTCTCTTGCTGTCTCTCTCTCTCTCTCTCTCTCTCTCTCTTCATCGTCTCTCCCCAACCTCAACCCTTTCGATGTCCATTCCGAGTCAAGCCACAGAGATGAGCCGATCCCGTGTGGAAGACTGTCTGCGGAGCGAGAGACAGACTATATCTGGCTAATTATCATAGCTCAGAGACTAGATCTAATCCACGCTTCACTGTGGGCTTTCTGTGGTTATATAGCTAGATAGATTTCTTTATTGCATGCTATGTTATTACAGGAGGTCAATACAAGTATAAAACTATCATAGTTGATCGTTAAAAAACATACAGGCAAAATAATGAGGTGGCGGGTGATCCTTGTGTAAGATAGGCCTACACCTGTAGCCGTATCATCACCGTATCATCAGGCAACATGGGTTGGAATATTTCTATGAATTTCGTATATAACAGACCGTGTGGTCCTTGGTTCTCTCTCTCTCTCTCTCTCTCTCTCTCTCTCTCTCTCGTTGTTTCTCTCTTTCTTATTCTCTGTGGCTGCCTCGCTCTCCCCCTGAATGAGAAGGCAGTATAATCACTAACAGAGACGCTGGCAGCTCTCCCACCTCTAACCTTAGTTCCTTGTCAGCTATGATTAATGGCAGGCTAGCTCGCTATAGCTTGCATTGCGCCGACTCCGCCATTGTTCCCTGGATACTTAATGATCTTTGACAAGTTTACTGCCCCCCCCCCCCCCCCCCCTTCTTGCTTTTACTTTTCCACTAAACAGTGTGAGGAGAGAGAGAGAGAGAGAGAGAGAGAGAATATTCTGATAGCAGCAGATGTGTTTTGTTGTTGTTGCATATGGTTTGTACGTTGACTTCAAAATAAAATAAATGATGATTATTATTTATGATCTACTGTGAAAATTTAAATCTTCAAAATAAAAGTTGCTGCTTGAACAAGCACATTTTTGTGTTTTGGCGTTTACATTTTTCTAGTGTTTGGTTGTGTTTCTGAAAAAAATGACAAAAAAAATGTTTATTGAGTTTTGTTTTTTCTCTTTTATTTTCCTTCATCTTCTTTTGTGTATTGATATTGTTTGACAGTGATATACAAAGTTTAAAAAGATCTGAACTAGACTAGGCTTTGTTGCATAGGATCTTACGTCATATTTGATGTCAGTTCCCCAGACTTTCCTAACAACACATCGGACAAAATTACATTTTCTTTTGTGGTTTTTAGTAAGGTCATGTATAAGACGTCTTGACGTCATTCCCAACTCAAGCCACTAGAGGCTGCTCCTGGGAAAACGTACATAGTGCAGGTTTAAAGTGCAGAGAGGTCAGTGACGTGACGACACAGAGACACAAAAAAAAACTATATGACGGTGCTGCTCCCTGCTGGCCATGGCATGCTAGTGTTGAGCCTCCAGTGTGTGTGTGTGTGTGTGTGTGTGTGTGTGCAGATCGGGGGAAAAAAAGTTGTTTACCGGGTCCTTAGATCATGGAAATAATGTGAAGCAAAAAAATAAATAAAGCAAGCGACCCATCAGCCGCCGTGTTTTCCATAAAGAAGCGCTCCAAGAAAGAGACGCAGCAGCAGCAGCACACACCAATTGGTCCAATTAGCATTTAAAAAGAAAAAAAATCCCTGTGAATGAAAAACAAAACAAAAAGCAGCATATGACAAAAGACAAGGAGACCGAGGCTATGAAGAGACCTCACTTAACATCGGATAGAGCACATTATGCGGTTCGGTAAAAAAAAAAAAGTCAGATCCTGGTTTTCCCTGCTGCTCCCTCCCCTTCCGCGGCTCCACCTCCCGGGAGGTTCACTGTGGGCTCCGTCCTTCCCAATCTTTTTTCTGTTTTTTTTCTTCCCCTGTTTCTAACAAAAAAAAAACAACAACAAAAAAGGCTTCCCACGTCCCTCGTCCCAAATCCCCATTTGCGTTGTTTTAAAAAAAAAACGGTACCGATGGTCGATCCACCGCCACCGGACCGGCTGCTCTCCTCTCCGGTTCCGACGGCGGAACAAGTTTCCCACTCCGGAAAATTAGTGAGGAGGGATTCGCGCCGGATCCCGTCGACGTGAGTACTGGAGGACCCTGCATTCATGGTGTGTGTGTGTGTGTGTGTCCTATAACTAGAGGTGGTTTTAAAAAGTGAAGTTAAGTCCCTCGGCCTTTATTACGCACGGCGCGATGGCTAAGTTTAGTCCCACGAAAAGTGTAACGCACCCGCGTTTATTACACCGTTTATTACGCATGCATGGATATCTTGTTTTACTTGACTGTTTGCGGTGACTGTTTTTGCATGTTTAATCATGCGATTCAAAACGT
>JAOPHQ010006296.1:0-145000 GCA_030340625.1 Merluccius polli | reverse complement strand
TGTGTTTATAAGCCTATATAAGTGTTAATAATGGCATTATAATACAGTTAATAGCAGGCTATAACACATTCATAAGCGCTTATAAGAAACTTGTTAACAGTTTGCAAATGCTTAAGAACATTAATAAAAGCCTCATGAGTATCTTATAATTGTTCATAATAGCATTACAAACACCCATAACCCACCCATTACGTCTTTGCCATGCCTTTATTAATCTTCTTTTGTTTGCTTATTGATATTAAAATATACTTTATTGCTCATCTATTATAAGTTAACTATGCACTTGTTAACAGTTAACTATGTTTTTTTCCAGCTACCGTATCTAAAGCGAGAACAATGCCTTATTAAGGCTAATAAATATTTCATTGTGTTAATTACTGGTTAATAATTTTCACAACCTCCACATCTAGAATGTGGTCAAGGCTGATATAATGGGAAGAAAAAAAACCGGAAGCTGCAAAAAGCATAGTTAACTGTTAACAAGTGCATAGTTAACTAATAATAACGGCACAATAAAGTATATTTTATTTTAGTAAAACAAACAAAAAAAGATTCTTAAAGGCATAATAATGCATAAAAAATGATTTATTAGCCTTAATAAAGCATTGTTCTCGCTTTAGATCCGGTAGCTGCAAAAAGCATAGTTAACTGTTAACAAGTGCATAGTTAACTTATAATAGATGAGCAATAAAGTATATTTTAATATCAAACGTACGTGCCTTTGTGTGTTTGTGTGTGACTGACGCTATACTCTGTCCTCCCACACAGGTGGAGAACACAGGAAGTAGCCCCATCACTTCCTCCTGTGAGAACAGCTTCAGAGTAGAGGCGCCCTCATCACTTCCTCTGGTCAGTAAGGCCCCCATTATTATGAAGTTGCCAAGCACCTACATATATATATATATATATATATATATATATATATATATATATATATATATATATATATATATATATATATATGAACATGTATATATGTATGAACATATATATATATACATGTTCCCATTGAGTTGTTGTTCAGAAGTCGGTTTTCATTTGTGCTGTTTCCTATCATTGTCATTTGTAGGACCTCTGTGGAGACTTCTCTGACCTAGATAGCGTTGCGCACCATAGACGACAGGATATGCTGGAGTCAAGCAGTTCTGGCTCACAGACGCCAGACTATGAGAAAATGGCCGGTGTGTAATCCACATTCAACATGTTGTTATTAGGCCTATGTAACCAAACACCAAACTGTGATACTGACATATCTGTCCTTCTCAGCACGCCCTGTGTTGGTTAATGTAAACGTATAGTTCTACATTGAGTGAAATATGTTTGATTGGTGTTTTTATTTGGTACTTTTTTTCTGCTTCTGCGAGTAGACTTTGACAGTCTGCCAGAGACCTTTCTGAATGTGGGGAAGAACGGAGAGGTGTCTGTGCATGCAGACATTCATCTGCAGGCGGCCACGCCAAAACACCCACTGCAAAATGGTACGACGCTCTCAGATTCCTCTGCAGGGCCACAGAAAATACAAAAGGCTTTGTCTGCATGTTTGTATTGAATGTTTAATCATTAGGTCAATAGAAATAGAGACCAATCAACGTTTAGGAATCCAATAATATTACACCACTACATTGTTAAGTGCATTTTAGTTCATAAAACATACATACAATAATGTAATTTTAGTTTTTTGTCTAAACTTCACATTGTGTTCGACGTGAAGGGCCAACCAAACCAGCCCTGGGTCCAAAACGCAAAGCCAAGCTGCAGCCCCCGTCCCTCAACACCATTCTTATTATCTATTTGTTCTTGTAAGTAAAGTTTCTATTGAATGTGAATCCGCATGACCTGTGAACTAAACCCAGGCACGAATGGCAAAGCTATAGCGCTTTCGTCTTGTGAAGTCAATGCATGTTGCGTGCTCTCAGCATCGGCTTAGCGAAGTGATTTTCAGAAATTGCACCGGTATGTTTTTGTGAAGCTGGTAGAGACGGTTACGATGGTTTCGTTCCAGGGCAATATTGTTCTTTAAAGTGCTACTCCCAGACAACCTGTTATCTCAGATAACAGGTTGTCTGGGAAAGAATACAAATTGTCATGCTAGCCTGATTTTCTATTAGTTCTGGGCATGTTCTGACAAGTCAAAAAAAAAAAAGAAGTTGGTTGTTCCTTTGTTCTTGATATTGACGCGCTGTATTGTTTATCTGATGCTCTTTACTCGTGTGTGTGTGTGTGTGTGTGTCTCCACAGAGTAAGTGTCCTTGTTTTGTCCTCGTGTTACATGGCTTTCAAGATCATGGCTCTCGAGCACCGCTTGAACTCCTTGGTTTCCGTGGGGGATTACGTACGCCACGAGTAAGACATCCACTCTTATGATGAACTGAAAGTCAACACATCGTAACATAGTGGTACTATCATCCACAATGTGTTTGCCTGTGTGTGGGAGTGCACATTTGGCGTACGCTGCAATCGTTTTGCATACAAGCCGTTTTTATAGATAACATCTTATCAAAAGAAGAACTATTGATACAAAATATAGTGGCGGGACACGCCGTACTACATCCTAGATCAAAACGCCTAAACCTCAATGATATGTATCCACAAATTTGGTGTAAGTGGCTTTGGACAAAAGAATTAAAAACAAACATACTACTAATCATACTACAGCTGTCTAGCATTTGTAGCCCCACCCTAGTCTGACTCACTTGGTGCAGGTTGCTGGTATAAGCCTGCCAATGGGCAATTATTTCAGTCGGCATTCTCCTCCCCTCGCGCGTTTTCAAAGTCCCCGTCGCCACGTGAAACAACGACAACAACAACCTCCGAGCAAGCGACCTACACGCTGAAAATAGCAAGTTATTGCAGGTTATGGCAAGCGTTATTAGGGATTCAGCCATTTTAATGCCAGGGGCTCTCCTCCCCACATGCAAAATGTTCCAGCAAAACCAGTTCCCCCCGCGACACTATTTTGCAAGGGCACGATCGTGATTGGTTTAATAAAAATACAAACGGATTCCAGGATGATAGTGAGCGGAGCCAGACCTTTCTCCACGCAGCGCTGCTGGCACAGTGCTAAAGCAAAGTGTGCAGATAGGCCCGGTAATGCGAGACCAGCCCTGCCCAAATGAACTCAACACAACAGAGCAGTGTGTGCGGACGTTCATTCAGTGTACACCTTGTTTTTCCAGAAGGGTTGCGAGCCACAGGTCTCAGGAGCAGTTCAACGCTGAGGTGTATAAAGAGCTGACATCCAACCTGCTGAAATTAGAAAAGGTTTGTTCCCCCTTCGGCCAATACAACACGGAACAACTCATAGCATATGTGGTTCTCTATTTTTGTATTTATATTATTATGATACATACAGAAATATGCAGAAACATAATACAGTGGGTCAACAATTATAATGTTTTTATATATCATCTATCTTATTTGGGATTATTATTGTTTACACAAAGCTTCTAAGAGTAAGTACATTGAATGAATCACGAAGGGAGTTTTCCCTTGCCCTTTAGTGGGGTTAGGGTTAGGGGGGTGTCATAAAATGTGGGTGTAACTGTGATTATAAGAAAATTGACTTGACGCATATTTCCATGTACGTAGATTCAGAAGAACCTCCTGAAGCTGCTTGGGGAGACATAACAGGATGTTTGTTGCCGTTGTGGAGAGAGACGTTTTATCGTGCAACATTTCACATGTGCTTTTAGCAAACAATTCCCATCTTGAATAGAAATATTTCAGACATGTGTCTGAACTTCTATATCTGTGCAATACATGTATACTCAGGGTTTAGTTTTGTATGTACTGTGTGCTTCAATGGCATTTCAATCATAGCACTAGTTAAAGGTTAAACATAGTTTGAGCCTATGTAGCATTTTAGAAGATTTCAAAAGGCAAGATTTGAACATTTCAATGTTTTATCAACATTATATCCCATGTGCTGTACATGTCCTGTCTGTTCTGACATAATTTGTCAGTAAAATTGTATTTATAACACAAACTTGTCCCTGCCTATTCTCTTCACTTTTATTTGATCTGTTTTTTGTTGTTGCTTTTCTTCTAAGCAATGTTTGAGTTTGTGTTGCTTATGGTATAACAGTTCAATGTTTGATAAATTGTGTTTCATACTCCAGTTGTATATAGACATCCAATGTCTCACTACTCAATTACGATTAGTTTTGTCGTTTTTTTCCCATTATATCTCGGTGACCATCGTCTGACTGGGCGACTAGGGCAAAACACGCACGCCTAATCTGTCATCATATCAGGTAGTCGAGGGGAAAGTGAAAAACAACAGATCAACATCAGATTAACACTAATCCTGGAAAAACAATGAGCATAGTTTTACAAGTGAACTCTGTTAAACCGTATTCACACTGCCTCAACACACACAGTATAGGCCTACAATTGGCCCCCCTGACCAAAAGCAGACCCCCAGGAGGATACCTTCACTCTTATAAGGCCAAAAACATATACATGTGTTAGTTTCTCTCAGGTCTCTTTAGGCAGGGCGCCTCTGTGGCTGTTAAACTTGCAGCCATACCTATTTGTCTTTTTTTCTTTCTTTTTCTGCGGTCTATTTGCAGACTTTTACAAGAGACATCCTGTCATCCAAGTCCTTTTGGTATGTGTGTGTGTGTGTGTGTGTATGTGTGTGTCTGTGTCTGTGTGCGTGTGTGTGTGTTTTTTGTCTACACACGCCTCCACATCTCTTCTGCCTATCAACCCAGTGTTCAAACCCAGCGCATGACGTCACACACACACACACACACACAGATCAGAGACAGTGCGTGTGTGTGTGTGTGTGTGTGCGGAGCGGAGAGAAGCGGCGCAATGGCGACATCGGACGACGGCCGCCGACGCCGCCGCGTTTTCCGCCGGACGCCAGCGCATCCGCATCCGTACCATGGGGCCGACGCGCGGATCATCGCCTCCTCCTCCTCCTCCTTCTCCTCTTCTCCTCTCGCCGAATGAGCGACGCCCTTGACGCGGGAGGACTTGATGAGCTAGAGACGACCGTGTGTTTGGGGGGAGAAACGCGTTGTGCCGCCGCCGCTGGTGGTGGTGCCACTGGTTGTACTGGTGCTGGTACTGGTGGTGCTGCTGCGCCTCCAGTGAGGGATGATGACAGTGTGCGCTGATCGCTGGTAGGTTTTGGGTGCAAAAGTCAAAGCCTGGGGGGGGGGGGGGGGGGGGGGGACACACGCACGCGCGCGCACGCACACACACACACACGCGCGCGCGCGCGCACGCTACATTTATTACGGTGGCTGGCTTTACGGGTGCGTGTGATTATTTCCGAGGGGCGTGGCGGCATGTTGGGTACCACTTCACACTGACGGGCTGCTGATAGCTTAGCAACAGTGGCGAGGAGGAGGAGGAGGAGGAGGAGGGAGGGTGAGAAGCAGCAGAAGAAGAAGAAGACGAAGAAGAAGAGACAATGGTTTTTTGTTTGGCGGTTGGCCGACGGCGTACATTTAGTCGTAGTCAGTGTAGGCCGTGCGGGAGGATAAGCTGGTGGTGATCGGAGGAGAGGAGATGGTGGTGATGGTGGTCGGCGTTGTTGTGTGTCATGGCAGCAGCAGCAGCAGCAGCGACGAGGTACCGTTGGAAGTGGGGACTGGCGGCGAGGAGGGATGTAAACAAAGGGATGGCGGCCCTCCCCAGTGGGCCTGTGATGGGGGGGATGCACAGTGTTTTTGAAACGTGGTGTATGTGTGTGCGTGTGGGGGGGGTCGTTTATAATAGAGAGGGTTGTTTCTCAGGTGATGTTGTTATTTCCATGTTGTGAATTCACTCTCTGGTGTGTAGCCTTATAACAGTGTGTGTTGATGCCCAATGCTGTTTATTGATTTATTTATATTTGCTCAACTTTAGCATCAGGGGGGGGGGGATTATACACAAGTGATCATTTGACCACGCAGCTCCTTTTTAACGTGAGATAAAGAAGAAGGTGACTCCTTCCTCACCAGGTGTGACGTGTGAACAGACACCATGGCCACACAGGAGCCGTCCCCTCCCTCGTCGATGGAGAACAACAAGCCCGGCTTCCCCAAGAAGATCCTGACCAACAAGCTGGAGGACAAGCACCTCTGCAACTGCTGTCACAACATCCTCCGCCGGCCCTTCCAAGCCCAGTGTGGACATCGTTTCTGTTGCTATTGTTTCAACAGGACTGTCAGGTAAGCAGATTTGTCTCCCCTTTAAATAGATTTGTCTCCCTTTGTCCGTTTTTTTTCTCCTTTTGTCTTTTGTTTTCACGGGTTTTTGAATGTATTTGTGTTGATGCATTGGCTAATAGATGAATTGTTTGGGTCATACCACAGCAATGGACCTCAGAAATGCAATGCTTGCATTAAAGAAGATATTTTTGAAGAGCCTACGTCAATTCTTAAACAAGGATGTGTGAGTACAAGTTATGTTGCTGTTACTTTAACCCATTTAGCCACACCTTAGACTGTATAATATAATGATACACCTGTTTATAAATATTTGGCCTATGATATGTGTTTGTTTTAAGTACTAGAACGAAACACTGTTGTTTGTGTTTCTATGTCAGGTAGATTGGTAGATTTGATAACTCATCAATTCAATAATCCTCCTCGCCATCAACTGCAATTAGCAGCAATTATTAATAGACACTTACCTTCAATGCCATGGAAGGTAAAAAAACGCCCCACCCTGACTGCTCCCTCCCATCCTCCTTTCTCCGCCATAATGTTGCATTCACGTACCTGCGGTGGAGCTATGATAACGCTGTGTGCGCAAATGTGATTGACAGGCCAGATGTATTCCCCCGAACCAATCAAGGGAAGAGAGGCCCTGATTGGTCAGAAATGAGCCGGGAGCGGTCTAAAATCCAAATGGTCTCATACAGAGGCAGGCATGCAGTCAACCGGAACAGATATTTCACAGAGCGTTTCACTCGCTAATAGCTGACAGACGGCTTTTGTTTTTTTTGTTTTTTTTTGCAGGCTTTTCCTGACAATGCTGCCCGACGAGAGGTTGAAAACCTGTCTGCGGTCTGCATCAATGAGAACTGCACGTGGACAGGCAGCATTAAAGAATACGAGGTGGGGTATCTGTCAAGCTTTAATGATGTGTGTGTGTGTGTGTGCATGCGTGTGTGCGTGCGTGCATGAGAAAGAGAGAGAGATAGAGAGAGATAGGTAGAGGTAGAGAGAGAGAGAGAGAGAGAGAGAGAGACTTTTGCTTATGCTAACATATTTATAAATGTGTTTTTTTTGTCTATGTCTCTTCTTCTACAGCTAAACCACGAGGGCAAGTGTGAGTTCATGATCATCCCGTGTCCGTCCTGTCAAGAGAGGATCCGCTTCAACGAACAGGAGCGCCACAACGAGCGAGAATGCCCGGAGAGAACGCTCAACTGCAAGTACTGCAAAGAGCCGTTCCACTTCAAAAACATCAAGGTCACGAATTATTCATCAACGCTAAAGTGGACCCCCAAGTTTTCTTATAGTACAAAATGCAGACGTGTTTGTAGCCATTGATGTAGAATACGCATTTTTTTCGCCATTTTGTTTTAGGCACATGATGAAATATGCCCAAAGTACCCAATGATCTGTGAAGGATGCGCCAAGAAGAAAATCCCCCGAGAAAAAGTAAAGTCTGCATTGTGACATCACAGTGAATGTGTATAGGAACAGTAGTCCTTGGTCTTACTATAACACAGCTTAGTAACTGCGTTTCATATTTCTCTGCTCTTTTTTTTCTCGTTTCTGTAGTATGTGGACCATATTAAGTTCTGCAGCAAGTTCAGGACTCCATGTCGATTTCATGTTGTAGGCTGTGATATGTCAGTAAGTAGTCCCGATTCCCTAGATTACAGATTCAAATACACAAATCTGCTTTTAGCCATTTGCATTACATTTAGGGCTGCAATGATAAGTCGATAAAATCGATTAGTGGATTGTCAGAAAATGAATCAAAGCAAAAAAAAAACAAGCATTTGCTGCTTGATGTTTCAGAAATTCAAATGTTTGGTTCATGGATCAGTTTTTCTTGGCTGCTTGTCAGATAAAGCAAGCAAATTTAAGTCATTACTTTGGACTCTGGTGGTAACTTGTGATGGCATTTGCTAATAGATTTATTGGAAAAAGGATCGTCAGATTAATTGACTATGAAAATAATTGTAGTTGCAGCCCTTACATTTCCACATCTAGTCGTCGTTGAATCCCATGTTCTGTTGTCCTTCCTTGCGGAGGTGGAGAAGGAGAAGATCCACGACCATGAACGCGCCTGTGCCTACGAGCACCTCAACCTGCTGCTGCATTACATCATGGGCATGAAAGTGAGCATGGAGGGCCTTCAGCCCCAGGGTCTGGAGCTGGCCGGACACAAGCTGGTGGAGCTACACCAGTCCCTCAGAGAGCTGGAGGCCAGAGTATCCCTGCTCAGCAACACCCCCTCTGGGCCTCCCGTGCAGGGGGCTGCCTCATCGTCGTCGTCGTCGTCCTCCTCCTGCTCCGCCGCCTCGTCCGCCTGCAGCTCTGGGGCTCTGGCTTCCGCTGCACCACCTCACCCCTCCACCTCCACCCTGGCTCCCGCCCTCTCCGTGTCCACCTCCTTCACCCCGCTGCCCAGCTCCGTGGGGGCGGCCTTGGAGCTGCAGCTTCACAGCGAGAAGACCAAGGTGGCCGAGCTTGGCCGCAGGTGCGTCGACCTGGAGGTGAAGGCGGGCACGTTTGAGAACGTGGTGTGCGTCCTGAACAGGGAGGTGGAGAGGTTCGCCACCACCATAGAGGCAAGCAACCGACAGCACAGGCTGGACCAGGACAAGATCGAGACCCTGAGTAATAAGGTAAAGGCAGATGAGGTTGTTATGGGGCTGTGAAAACGCTGGTTCTAATGCGCTAATGTTTATACGGGTGCAAAATGATTTGTAAATCTAAATCTTTGAACCTGTGTTATGTATTTTTTTTAAATTGAAATGAATGCAATTAATTGCAACATTTAACAAGTTAACATCTGGGTAGACACTCCCACTTGTGACATCACAAATGATGTCAACAGATTTGGAAAGGGCTTATAACTGGTGGGAAAATAATGATCTTTTAACACACATATATTATCATCATCAGTTTTAAGGATCAGCTCTTAAAGGTTTTAAAGTCTTAAAGGGCTGCTATTTTACCACTAGGTGTGATGTTGATTAGCCATGACAAGCCAGTCAAAATCTACCCTCACAAGTGGGAGTGTCCACCCAGATGTGTGATGGATACATCAGCCCACCAATTGGTACAGTCCACTGGATAGGCTGGTAGGCTGACCTATCCATCACGCCTGGTGGTAAAATAGGGGCCCTTTAAGGTTGTCTCATATTGCGTTCGTACGGCAGGTTCGGCAGCTGGAGAGGACGGTGGGCCTGAAGGACCTCACGGTGGCCGAGATGGAGGGCCGGCTCCGAGAAATGGCCGCCACCACCTTCGACGGCGTCTTTGTCTGGAGGATCTCCGACTTCACCAAGAAGAGACAGGACGCCATCGCCGGCCGCGCCCCTGCCATGTTTTCCCCTGGTAACCTTAAAAAAAACCATGTTTGTTAGGAATTAAGACGCACATTTTAAGCGTGAGAGAGCATTTTAATGATGTGATATGTTCTGTCCTGCAGTTCCACAGTGGATAAAATCCTACATACAGCATAGTAAAAAACATCACCATTGCAACAACACGTAGCTTGCACATACGCACTTTCTGACAATGGCACCATATTGCACAACCCCCATGGCCAAAAACC
This sequence comes from Merluccius polli, assembly GCA_030340625.1. NCBI lineage: Eukaryota > Metazoa > Chordata > Actinopteri > Gadiformes > Merlucciidae > Merluccius > Merluccius polli. The sequence goes on along the minus strand of JAOPHQ010006296.1, from coordinate 135,259 downwards.
GACGTAACCAGTGTTGAGACTCATAATGGACATAGGCAGGAATGAATGTACACATCGGCTGAGCCATTCTTTCCCCCCCCGTTCTTCTACATGTACAGCATTCTACACCAGTAAGTATGGCTACAAGATGTGTCTACGGATATACCTGAATGGGGACGGGACCGGGCGCGGCAGCCACTTGTCCTTGTTCTTTGTCGTGATGAGAGGACTGAGCGACGCGCTGCTCAAGTGGCCATTCAACCAGAAGGTGAGACAGCGCTATGCTAACATCGGTGCTGAGCATTGTAAAAAAAAAGAAGTGTTCGAGAAAGTAAGTAGAGATGGAAAATAATTGTGTGAAACACAGCCCAGCCCAAAGGAAGGTATTCGTCCCATTTTTATTTTATTTACAGTTAAACAGTACACTAAGTCTGAACGCCGGTCCACCGTAAGGCTCAGCTATCGAGCATTGTGTCTAAAGAACGCTCCGTCCGATTTTGCCTTTGGCCGGAAATGCTGCCGTAATAATGAATGGGAGGTGGTCCACTATGGACGGCTGTAAAGGCCATGCAATATTTTTATTTTGAGTCGCGTTATTTCGAGATCACGACTTATTCGCCTTGTGATCACGGGATAACAGAAGTTGTTTTCTCGTGATCACGAGACAAACAATTATTGTGAAAGCCTTAACAATTAAGACGGTTGACGTCGTTCAGTTCATTTAAGCCACGTCTCTAAAACATCATTCTGTAACCATGAAGACGTCCCGGTCCCTGTTGTTGGCTGGCTATGAAATTGACCACCTGCTCAGGGTCACTGTGAAGGCACAAATGCGACAGCCTCCTTTTCAAGTGTCATACACACATTTTCAGTGGAGCCCTGGCATTATAAAGAACGCTATTCCACCATAAAGGGTAAGTAAACCCCCCTTTTAGCAGGAGAGTCAGAAAATGCGCCCAGGAGTCAGAAAATGCGATCTGACGCAAAAGGCGTTTAGAAAAAAGACACATTGCAAGTAAAAAAAGACAGTATAGGAGCAGGTGCAAGCGTGTTTAGCCGGAAGGAGCAGACTTCTTGTATTTTACGGAGAATGTTCCCCGTTTAACAACTTTCTACATTTTTGTCCAAAATAACACAAAAATGTTCACCACTAACACTTCGTGAGACCCCAAACAGAAGGGGTTTCAACTGGAAATTTTTTGGGGGTCGACTTACCCTTTTTAAAAGATGACCTCCCCTCGCTCCCCCCGCCCTGCTCCTCCCAGGTGACTCTGATGCTGCTGGACCAGAGCAACAGGGAGCACATCATCGACGCCTTCCGGCCCGACGTCTCCTCCTCCTCCTTCCAGCGGCCCGTGAGCGAGATGAACATCGCCAGCGGCTGCCCGCTCTTCTGCCCGCTCTCCAAGCTCGACTCCAAGAACTCCTACATCCGCGACGACACCATCTTCATCAAGGCCATCGTGGACCTCACAGGCCTCTAGGGGGTCTTGGTGGGGGAGGGGGGGTGGTCGGCCGATGGCCACAAGCGGTTGTGTGTGTTTTGTGGCCACCCTCCAGGTTTCCTGTCCAACGGTTGTTGCTGGAAGGAAGAAAAGAAAAAACGTGCGTACAGCTGTGTGCTCGGGTCAGGCCTCGCTTGAAAGGGCCCCCCCACCGGGGCGTTGGTATTGGGGTAGCCGGATTGGTCCTCACGGAGAACCAGTTCACCGTTTACTGTACATTTGGCGGTGTGGCTGTAGAGTTGCTCTAGAGAGGTTTTGACGCCCACTGCACTGCCCCGTCACCCGTCACCCACAATAAGTCATGTAACGGTCACTTATCCGTCGTGGCGTCCGTTCTCAATGAAGCGATGAAGCTGCTAGGTTCATAGGCGTTGTGACCGGGTGGGGCGGGGTACAGCTTAATGTAGAGACGTCTCATGAGGAGAACTGGTTAGGAGACGGATATAGCATGTTTTCACTTCCCGCTTTTCAGAAGACTTGGTCGTCTTGGAGACCAGGCCTGCAACTAACGATTGTTTAAATAGCCGATTAATCCAGCGATGATTTTTTTTCTGATTAATCGATTAATCATTAATAATGATCGATTTGGTCTCTGAAATGTCCTAAATAATAGCAAGTGTCATCACAAGTTACCAGAGTCCAAAGTGATGTCTTAAATGTGCTTGCTTTATCTGACAAGCAGCCAAGAAAAACTACGATCCGTGAACCAAACGTCTGAATTTCTGAAGCATCAAGCGGGAAATGTATTTGTAACTTAAAACGATTAATCGATTTATCAAAATTAGATTTGATTCGTGGCTTGGTTTGGACTAGGTGATACGATACCACTGTATGGTACAATATATTACAGTTACTCATTGGTGTGATGTCATGTCGGTGTGGAGAGGTGGCAGGCTGCTTGTCATTAGAGTTAGTGTGATGTCTCGTCCGTGTCGAGAGGTGGCAGGCTGCTTGACATAGTTAGAGTGTGGCGTGGTGTGCGCAGTATTTGCTTTTTTTTCTTGCCAAACGGATAATGTCAATATTGTGAGCTTCTTGATGCTACTGTTGAGTAAATTTGCATAGACAAACGTGGAGTTATGTTATGAATACAATTATAGGCAAATTACTTGCCTCTTTGCGCAAAGTGCATGCAGCTATATTTAATTGGCCTTTTTTTAACGCATACAAAAATATGGTTCCTTAATTTTTTTTATTTCACTGAGCGGCGCGAAGCGGCCTCCGCGCTTCGACGCCGTCGTTGGTGAAACTCGCCATCCGTAATGGTGGACATTGCCTGCGTGTCGGATCCAGGCATCATAAAGACACAACACATACACACATGCATACCACACACACACGCACATACATACACATACATGTAAAATAGCGTTAGCATTTGTGTGACCAGTAGGGGTTGACGGTTTTGATTGGTGTTTCGGTACATCTGTGGAAGATACAGTGGAGTTATCAGGGAGTCATGGAAACTTGCCAATCAAGCACCATGTGTGTCCCGCTAGAGTCTAGTCTGGATGAGGGCGTGCATGCAGACCCCCCCCCCCCCCCCACCCCCTTAACCCTCACCCTCACCCAGGGGATGTGCCCATAGGGCCCATCTCAACCTTCCCCATTAACCCTCTCACCCCCCCCCCCCCCCCCCCCCCCCCGCCACTGGAGGTTCAACACAGATTCCATGAAACTAAAGCAAAATCATTTTTTGGTTCCTCGTTTATGTTTATTTTTTTACTGTCCATATAAATTGCATACAGTGGTTGTTTTCTTTTGTGTTTCTCTTGAGATAGAATACAGATGTGAATCGAGTATACATAAATCGTCGTCGTCGTCGTCGTAGGAACGTCGAGAAAAGGCTGAACGTGTTTGTGGACGTTATTTATCGTAGACGGATGTTTGATGCAGCTCCCCCCCCCCCCCCAAAAAAAAGAAACCTTCATAACCGTGTTTCTTTTTTTTTTTTTTTTGGCGAAGTTGACGTACCATTTAATCTGTGACACACACCACGAATCATAACGGAAAAAGGCTACCGCTTTACTAAATGTGAATTATTCTTTGTTTTTACTCTGTCGGGAGAGAAATTAGATGCTTTGTATATTTTAACGATCGTGCCTCGGCGGCAGCTTGCTAGCTCTGGTTGCGAGGCCCCCTGTTGGCCTGTTCTGAAACCACTCTTGGTCTGTATTGAAGCCCCTCTGTGCATGGGAGGCCTCAATTCATATTCACTATATGGAGGTTCACGTCGGTTTGCCTCGTAGGCCGGCGGCGAACACTTTAATTTGTATTCGTTTGGATGAAGATAACCATAGTAATGCTATTATGTTATATCTTGCACTGCGTCCGTTCTATAGGGATAGAGGCAGGTGCATATATTTTATATATATATAAATATATATATTCATAACAATTTATAAATATGTATCTTTCATATCATAATGTTGAACTATTCTAAATACTAACATAAGTATACAGTACGTGTTATAATATTCATAGTATTACTAAATACCTTAATAATTCTATATCTATATACCAACTTTTTGTTCGTCAAGATGGTTTGAACAGGCCAGGACAAAGTCAGGATTATTTGCTTCTCACGGAATTAGCATATTTTTTTCTGTTAAATTTGGACTATTACGGCACTTTTTGCTCAAAGAGTTGAAGAAGGTCATTAGTATACAAACAGTATATATATACACACTGCTTGGGGACAAAAGAGGAGGAAAAACAGAATAAAACTAAAATATAGCACCTAGCTTTGCTTAAGCGGAACCCATAGCAAACATTTTAGCGGTGACGTTAGCGCTCTGGCCGATTTGAAGCTAATTATGTCGATTTTGAAAAACAATGCTGTAGATGGATTCAGATCCACGACATGCAGAGCTAATGCTGTTATTACTGTGTGCATGAAATAAGAATAACTAAAGTTAAAAAAAAAATGTTTTAATACTTGATAATTGTATTGTGCCAAAATCAGATGATACCTCCGTACTACCAGTCATGTATTGCAAGCTGTAATTTATATCCTATGCTAAAATATGGTGCCAAATATAATAGAAAAAAAGTGTGTGCGTGTGCGTGTGCTTGGTGTTTGTGTGTGCGGCACGTGGTCGGTGTGCGTGTGTGTGTGCGCGCGTTTGGTGTTTGTGTGTGTGCGCATGCGTGCGCACCTCGAGGTGTTTTACGTTTCGACACGATGCATGGGTCGCTTATTTAACCACGGGCGGCGGAGATTACGGTATTATTAAATATGTCCTATTAAGCTACTCCACTAAATATCGACCCTGTTGAGGTTTCCTGAATGTAAAGCTGTCCTCCTTTGACTATTTTACTCGCTGATGAAACCGTCGTCGTGGCTCGCCGCCGACCACGTCTCTGTGATGATGCAGTTGTATTTTGGACAGTTGGACTCCGTCATTGTGCACTTTGTACTTGTTCCTTCCTCCAAACAGGGTATTTGTTTTGTGATTTTTTTTTGTACACCTTGAAATCAGAGCCATATATACATTCTGATGACTTGTCGTTGGTGTACCGTGTGACGAGTACATGCCTATATATATGAAATAAAGTTACGTTTGTCACCTTGTCGTTGGTGCTTTCTGTGGTCCCTCACCCTCCCCCCCCCCCGCATGGCCACTAATGGTGCAGTCCAACACTATAGCTGAGGAGGGCGCCAAACATCACGAATAGAGAGAGTGGCAGTTTTAAACCGCAAATGTTTCTTATATTTTCCAATAACAAATACCTCTGGTTAGATAATGGTGCATTAATATAAAGGTTGGGGGGTGACGTCATCGCATTTGACTAATATGATTGGTTACAACTGTTAAAACAAGATTAATATTTTTTTCCACTACCAAAGGCAAGTCCCAAGGAAAATGTAGTAAGGCTATCTTGGATGTGATTCCCATTTCGCATCATTCTGCACTTTAGGATTTGACAGATGAGAAAAGAAAAGTGGAAAAACAAATCAACTGCAGAAGTCCACCTTGTTTTCCTCTGTTGTGCGGAAAGCCAGCCGAAATTGGGTCTGAAGGCAAGTGTAAGGAAATACTGCACAGTATTTCCAGGAGATCGACGCCGCGATGACATCCAGTTTTCAGCCAGGAGGAGGAGACACCTGATGCAAACTGAAATCTGGGGTCGATGTGGAAAAGCGGACAGTTAAAGAAAGTGGCCATCTGGGAGGTTTCGTGCTCGTTGGCGACACCTATGGCGATACGCGGTAACTGCAGGTGCGTCGCCACCGACGCCTACAAGGTCACATTGATAATACTGCACATCACTGCGCCATAGACTAAATCACCGTTGTGTTACCTCAGCAGTTACCTTAACAGACATGTATTTACGTGAACATCTTCGTGTGTAGTTGGTCTATCAATAATTCACATGAACTCATTGAAATGTTAAATCTCTATTTGCTCCCACTTTGTGACATCACAAAGTTAGGTCAGAATAGGGACTCATTGTGGGCCACATGCTAAGCATGCTCATAGTTAAGACGCTTTGGAAAAACAACGTCCACCAAATGGCATATATTATATATTTTCTTACGCATTAATACTGAAGGTGATTTTATTGTCCAAGTCTGGACATGCATGCTTTTGTTTATATGTTTTTATATCCACACATAAAAACATTAGAATAACTATCGGGGTCTCATGGAAAGAGGACCACAATCCAGGAACAAAACTGTGTGATTTACTGTTTTGGCTGGTTTTAATATGCGTAAAACTGAAAAAGCATGCATATGAATGACAAGTATCACATAACACAGAGAGGAACTTATTGCATTGTAACCCCCGCCCCCATAAAAATGCGTAAGTAGAAACTTTATTTAGATAGTCAACATAGCTTTATTAAACTGTCAGGTCCTTAGCAACTGTCTCTTAGTGGATTGTCAACAAATATACTTGTTTGTATTGCTAGAGCTGGCAACACCGGATGCCAGATGCTTGGAAAATCTAAAAATGTCATACTGTTAAAGGAATCCCCCTGCACAAGGTAATAGGGCTTGTACATCAGAGTGCATCATGGGATTTTTTGTTGGCGATACTCCGCCATGTTGAAAGGACTCAAGAGAGTTGCAGTACTGTAAAATCCTAAGTCAACATAAGGATACCATAACCTAGGCTAATGAAATACAGTTTTTTTTGCTGCTTCTCCCATGAGAAACACTGTGGCAGTTTCAAACATAACTTTGGGCCTCATTCACCAATATCTTCTTAAGAATCTTCTTAGATTCTTTCTTAAGTCCTTCTTAAGAAGAGTTCTAAGAAGACCCTTACGTCAGATTCATCAACGTGTTCTTAAGCCGCTGAATTGTTCGCAGCTGTGTTCTTAGATTGATGAACGCCATCTCCTCGTAAACTGAGCGCGCATGCCAAATGAGTCTAATTAACATAGGATTAGCATAGGTAACCGCCCATTAATGCCCATAAAAGGGACTGCAGGGCCGTGTGCAGGCCTCTGAAAAAAGATCTACGTGGTCCTGAAAGATTCGTTCCCTCCGTAGGGCACGATCCGCAATCTCCTGTAGCAGCAATATACAGTATATGCCAATGTTTTGTAGGCTGTGGATGGAGAAATGCCACCTAGAAATAGGGTGGGATCACTAATTGACGGCATGGTTTCCAATGTACTTGATTCATGTTAAAGCGTTGGCACATTTAATGTAATTAAACTGAAAAATGAAAAAAAAATGAAATGAATAAATAAATACAAATATATGACAGAAATTTCACTGTAATGTATTTTATTGAACTTAACAAAAGAAGACAACACAACCATGCCAACATGTCAGCACTGAAATGTGCTTAAGAGTACTCCTGAGTGTTCATAGGATTTGTTCTTACCTAAGAAAAATCCTGGATAAGAAAAAAATTCATGAATGCCACAACCCTAACCCTCTTCGTAAAATCTTCGTAAGTAGGACTTAAGAACAAATTTGTTCTTAAGAACGGTTTGTGAATGAGGCCCAATGTCTCCCCATAATGACAAATCATTTCACGATTAATTACTAAACAATGACCAAAAAAAAAAAAAACACAACACAAACATTACAATGCTCCTATGCTTCCAAAATGTCGGTCATTGCGATGTGAAGTCGCGATGTACAAACCCTATATTTCTCTTTATCCTAACCTTAACCAGAACAGCTTTTCATACCTAAGCTTGACCATTTCATGTTCAGAATAGTTTGTTGACACAAAACATAATGAGTTGCAGGTTGGAGTTTCACTGACTATTTTCTTTTCTCAGCCAGGGAAACATTATACCTCCCTTGTAAATGCATGTTAAAATGCAGGACTGCTAACTCACAAGCACACACTCAACTCAAACATCCCAGGCATGGGGTGGGGAGTGGGCAGGTTACGACATAATTGTTTTCGACATCGCCATTTTGTCTTTCGGGTGAAAGTGCCAACATAAATAACAGACATTTGACCCACTTCACGGCCCCATAGACACAGCTCTAACCGCGGGTTATTCAGCATCCATGGCCCTTCTGAGACAGTTTAAGGGTACTGACACAAGCAATCATGAGCTCAAAACCTTGTACTTTTAGCCTTCGCAAAAAGACGAAAATATACATAAATCAGTTTTTTCACTCAGAAGAAGCACTTAACCACCCAGGGCAACAGTATTAGCTATCAATGGCATGCAGGTTTGTTGTTGATTCATGACTACCCTTGTTTTTCCATCATAAGTCATTTTTTATCACTTATGTTTCAACTTTACCTTTTACATTGTATAATATTGTTGACAGAGCATTTCTCCCTTTGATTTTACACACTCACATGGTGAACGATTTGTGTCTTTCATTGAACGCAAAATATAGTAAACGCCTCCGAGTGCAGGATGAGTCATCAAACATTTGAAACCATTTTACAGGAAGAGAAAAGACAGGGATTTTGATGTTTTTTACATATGTTTGGCATATAACGAGATAAATGACCAATTAACACAGGGACACAGGATTAACACTGGGAAAATGTATTTTTTTCATTTCATGGGGCCTTTGACAAAGACTGAAGTCTGAAGGTGTAGAGCACAGAGCACTGTGAGTCATGGTGAATTTCTGGCTTTCTTGTCCTGAGCAAGGACAAGCTAGCTATGAATCAGCAGTGTTGAGGTCACATGCTAGGCTTTAAAAGAATGACATTACTGTATCAACATGTCTGCACTCATCATACAGCAAACACACCACTACTATACTGCAGACTAAACACAGGGAATAATTAATGGGAGTCTTCCTATGAGACCATAGCTTTGAGCCTATGAAGCCTATGAGTGCAATTTCCAAGCAATTTAGAGAGCTCAGATGAGTTTAAGGGATTAGGCCTAAATACCAAAGTTATGAATTACTCTAATGGACCAGGTCCATTGAGTACGCTTCTTCAATAGGATATTAGCATCATAAAGTCTATTTATTCTACTATTTGTTCTACATTATACTTATCTACTTAATTTTAGAGAGGTAGAGAGGTGTAAAGAGGTGTCATCTCAAGAGAGGAGTTGCCCCAGTGGCCTCGACATGATGATGATGATGATGATGATGATGATGATGATGATGATGATGATTTATTTGTACTGATGTCATTTGAAGCACATCATTGTGGTAATGATGTCATATAATATTCCTTTTATCATTATTGAAATGGAAAGGTCAGGAAGGCTATTTTAAATATTTTACTTCATGCAGTAGCCTGTGTTATAAATTATATTGGCAGTTACAAGTTTATCTGCCTGCGGGACTCTCTGAGTTATAAATATTTGATTTCATACAGTATGTTATAAAGTATATTGGCAGTTACAAGTGTATCTGCCTGCGGGACTCTCAGGACTCTGACTCTCTGAGTAATTCATGTTGACCTCGTAATTAGAACCAACAGCTTACAATGTATGTGGGAAATAATGGGTCAGTAGTAGTACAAGGTTTCTTCTGGCCACATTTAGGTTTTAATCTTAATAATAATAATAATAATAATAATAATAATAAGCTAGGGCAAAAAGCTAGCTTCCTTAATTCCTATCCTTACCCCCTCTGTCTTTTCCCCAAGATTAATTTGACTACTTTCATTCAACAAATGTAGAGCCCTGGTCATACACAAGCCCCTTTATACAGTAGATGGTGTGTGTGTGCACAGCGATACACTTACAGAATATAATATAGTAGACAGTGTGTCATTCTTCACCATGTGGCCTATAGAGACATAAACCTGCGTCCACAGTGCTTGTCCTGAACAGCAGCACTGCAGGGGGTCTTCCTGGTGATATCATGGGATTCCTTGGCGCTGTGTAACGTTCCTTCCATGGTGAGGGAACAGGAAGCCACTTTCAGCTGCTTGTTTGAAAAGTTGTGGTCAGGGCGCTCTGATAAATATTGATTGTGAAGTGCTTTTTGGTGACGACTGTATGACCTGTTCCTGCTGCCATGGCTGAGAACGTTTGGAGGGAGTGTAGAAAGGGCACGGCTGAAGTCAGGAGGTTTGGCTGTTCCTAAAATGGTCATCCTAAAAAGCCTTTAAAAAATAACGAATAAAGACTGGATATTAAATGATGTGTCTTCAGGTGTAAGGAAACGCAACGACATGTTTATAAAATACAGCTGTATAACGACACGTTGAAATTAAAAAAAGTTGGACTCCAGACGAGGGTTGTGTAACTGGAGTTGTCGTCATCGCAAACGCGCTACTTTCTTACGCAGAGAGGTGAAGGTACTTTGATTAATCACACATTGAGAGCGTAGAAAGTGCGTCTGCATCTTTTCAAGGCCCTGTTGTTGGCAGCCGGTCCCAAAGGGATTAAGGGTGATGCCTCGCAGTTTCCTCAGAATATGGAGACTGCAAATTTGTAGAACTTTGTTGAACTCCAGAACTATATAAGGGATCGGGTTCAATAAACAGGACACCTTATGTTCAATTAATCACAGTTCACACAAAAAAAACTGTGGGCGAGAAAAATGGCTGGAATCGCCTACGCCATGATTTTCTGTCTTTTGTGGATCACATGAGAAGGCGCTGACAGTTTTGAGAGGAAAGGACACTGGGTAATGTCAGCATTTTTTAAATAAAGGCTTTGCATTACATACAAAAATATGAAAACAGCCAAATGTGTTGGCTATGCGCCAGAACTGCAGCTTATAATGCAGCAGGTTTAAAGAAAGCCTACTCGTTCATTGTAGGTGTATAATGTGCTTCCTGTAGGCCTACTAGCCGGAACTACAGTGATTGACTAATGGCTTGCCGAACAGTTATAGTTAGTGATGAAATGAGGTCATTCCCTGAGGTCTTATATCAATATATCAATATATAATTAATGGGAGAGGAAACAGACATGCTGTCTTTTTTCACACATGCACTCCCCCCGCTTCAAAATGAACAACCACAAGTACTGAAGACAGACGCTTGTGTTTTCTTTTGTGTGTGTTGAGCATGTGTACCTACTGTAATTACTAAATCAAAAAACTACTAAATATCTTTAAAAGGTAATTCATGTAGATGTATCCATGAATTATAGGCCTATCCATGAAGCAGCCACAGCCACCTAACTATGACGTAGGTTTGTTTTATTCCTCTACAACCTATTATGGAAATATGACCTGGCTTGCAAACATCAGTATAATAGATTGATGAGTCAGTACACGGCTACTAGAAAGACATGCTAGGGATCTTGATCTACAATGAAGTAATTAAAAGGGACTGACGGATTTAGATTAAAAGTCATGTATATCGGAAAGTAAACATCTTAGGCATACCACATGAAACTGATGATTTTTTATTACCGCAGAATTTTCAACTGGTTAACCATACACTTCAGACATACACAGCTTAGTTTCAAATAAGTGTTGGAATAACAGACATTTCTCCTGATTATGAGCAATGTAAAGCACAAGGCTTTTGATGCCCTATATATGAAAATATTGATGACCCCATAAGGAAAAACACATCAAAGGAGCCAAGGAAGTATACCCCATGTCAACCTCTGACCTTTGAGCCAAGTTCAAACACATACTATTTATGAATCTATATCACACAGAGCATTATTGAGGAACATTTCTCTTTGACAACAAGATCAAAGTCGTTTGGGCCTCTTGGCTCTTGGTCAGCTGAATACTGCATGGCTACCAAGTCTAGCCTGAATCCAACGATAGTGATCTCGCTGGTGTTCACCAGCCAAGCCGTTGCCTCCATTGAATTGAAATGAGAAATGCAAACAGATGTACGGGTCAAATATATTTCATATGAAAAATAAAACATGTCAATTATTCTGTCTATATATGAAGTTCAAGTTCAAGTATTTTATTGTCAGATGCACAGAATATTACAGAGTCAGACTGGGCACTCAAATTCTTATGACAAGAATGAACAGAAAATATCCTAGATACAAATAAAGATACAAATATATAGAAAGATAGTAGAATATAGTAAAATATATATATAACTGCCAAAATAAACTAAAACCAATTATATGCAAAATCTGCACTGTGTTTGGACAGCAGCATGCACGTATACTCAATGTTGAGTAAACACATTTCTACTATTTAACTAGCAGTATTTCTTAGTCTTCTTTATTCTTGGCTATTAACTAATTAAGCATAGACATCAATAAAAGGACACCTTCCTCATTTATAAAAATGAATTAAACAAAATGTAAAGGCATCTGTGAAGTTGTGAACACAGCAAATGTTTGGTTTCCATAATTGCTATGCCTACTATGTCGCATAGTCTAAAATATAAAGATGAATTGCTTCCAATGATGAAACAAAGAATGGTTCATGTCACACCAATGCAGATCTCAACTGCTGAAGAGCGAATACATTATTCATTGTGTTCATCCATTCTATTACATACCCAGTTTTAAAAAAAAAAGAAAAGTTTGCCATGCATAAACAGCCATCGGGAATCTTTCTAATCTTCCTCTTTCTAATGGCATCAAACACCCATTTAACGAGCAAGCCAACGATGCTGACAGTGCTGTGCCCAGACGAGCAAGCCTGGCTCTAATCTAACTCTAATCTCTCCATGTCTGGACGCAGTGACCTCTTTTGTTCATCCCATGGATTATTATCAGTATTGATCTTCGGCTCCTTTGCCTGCCGGCTCCCTGCAGCGAGGCGCACGACCACAGGCCATCATCCGGCCCCTGCACCCCCCTGCACCCCCCCAACGTGACAGTAAGCGTTAACACATTCTGCTCATGTCGCACTCGAAGTTTTCAGTACCGTTTACAACTGTATTCTTTTTTAATAGCTTTTTTTTTGTATTCACAAAGAGACACTGAACAACAATGTCAGCACTCTCTTCATCAGGGGTAGAGCTTGGGAAACCCATTGCCTGACGTTTTTTCCACAGCATACTATGGACCATGTGTAAGGCTCCCGGTGTGTACATTTGAATGTTGGATGGATCTCGACAGTTCCTCCTCCTCCTTCTCCTCACGACGACAGGAAACGACCGCAGCGCTCCCTCCAGTCTCTCAAGACATGTTTGATGCAGTAAGTAGATTCACATTCTGCTTTAACAAGAAAGATTGGGGGGTTTCCTTCTTTTACTCAAAGGTACCCTTAACATAAGATTTAACAGAGAGCACGCACGCACGCGCGTGAGAGAGCGAGAGAGAGAGAGAGAGAGAGAGAGAGAGAGGGCACATCAAAAAAACATAATTTATTCCTTTTAACAAAACAGCAATGAGGTCACCCTATACGCCTGGATGCTCTAGCTCATTGGTCTCCCTGTTATTCTCCATTTCACATCATTCCTTCTACACCATTTGAGAAACTACCCTGATCCTCTTACAATAGCCTTCCCTCTTTCCTGTAACGTGTCACAGTATGAGGTAAAAAAAATGTCCTCCATAATTGATCTGGAGCGTATGCTTGTATGAACAATTAGTGTACAACTCACACACTTAAATTGCAAAATACAGTTTATGAAGCAAAAAAAAAACAATTTAACAAATAAATATAATACATTCGATTCAACATTGTAGTATCGTGGGCATGTAAGTAGTGAACGATTTATCCTTGCTGATTTTCAAATACATTGTTGGTATGATCTCTTCTTTTAGAAAACCCATTTCTAATTGGACCCTCTAACATTAGCAGTAGCATCTAGCAACAATGTCCAATTGTGATTGCATATTTATACGCAGGGCATTTGGGCGTAGCATACGTCTCAGCTATAGTTTGCGTGTCCTGAAGCACGCACCATATGAAGCTCAACGGTGAGTAACGGACTCAGAACCGCTCCGTCCCCCCTGGCGATCCACATCTGATGGCTAGGTTGTCGTAGCAACAGATTGTTGTGGTTGTATTTGGATCCACCATGTTATTATTATTAGTGTGTTGGGACCAGACATGCGTTTAGGGGCAGAAGGATTATTATGTTTACACTGGCTCGACGTGTGGAAATTAATTAAGAGTTTTACAACTAGGCTTTAGTTTACACCATTTGGGATATAATAATACTAATAATGATGATAATAAACATGATGTGTAGGCTTTAAGCACCTTTAAAAACAACATTTACAAAGTGCTTCAATGTGCACAATAAAAACAATTAGGCTACTTTAATATCTGCTTTATTTTATATCTGCTAATAAAATCAGTCACATTTTAGTGTTATTCTCTTAGAGAATACTACAAAACTACCCCAAAGCGGTAGAATTAAGGCACATGTATTAAAAAACATACAAATGACAAATTCAACATGTTTGTTGAATTTGTTTTTACCATTGCAATATGAAACTATATATTTTATACTAAAATGTGGTAGTACACCCCACCACACACCACCTAAGTGGCTTTGCTGGGCTCCTCTGACACACAGGTAGCTGGTGTACAAACCCGTTTATTGCAGAGTTGGCTAAAGGCTACAGCCACAGCAGTTGTTAAATGCTGACATGGCCAAGCTCTCTCTTGAGTGTGATAGCAGGTTTATCCTGGGTGCCATGATTGCTCATGCACCACAGGTATGCAGCCCCACCCGGCACCCAGAGTCCTATCAGTCTGACTCAGGCCAGGTGAGGCTGTAAACCAGCTACCCACACACATACAACCACACACTCACTCCACATCGTAATAGTGTTAACATTTTCCTTTTGTATGTGTTAGCAGGGCCGTGCAGAGACCCTTTGAGGGGCAGGTGCTCAAAAACGCGAGGATTTCTGTTGAGCGGGGGGGGGGGGGGGTGCTACCGAAGAATTTCTGTTGCGCGATTGTTGAGCGGGGGGGGGGGGGTGCTATCGGAGAATTTCTGTTGCGCGATTGTTGAGCGCGGGGGGGGGGGGGGGGGGGGGGGCACTTTGGTCCGCTCAAAAGGGCACTTTGGTCCTTCAAAGGGAAAAGGGCAGGGGCTCGGGCACCCATAGCCCCCCCCTCTGCACGTGCCTGTGTGTTAGAATATGTTTAACTGAAACATACAACTTCCTTACACTCACACACTTACCAAAATTGTGTTTTTAGGTTAGAAATGTAGCTCTTTCAGCACCTTGTTTCCTACCTATTAATAGTCTAACTATGCAACTGAAAGACGGTTGGTATTCGGTATATATATATATATATCTTGTGTGTCTTCTGTTTTCAATATTCATATTATAGACCACCAGCCTTCTCCTTTTGACATTAACTGTGCCACAGGCATCTTCCTAGCTGCAAGCCAGTGTAAATTTAGCCTTTTTTAGGAACCAAGGGATTTTTTTATTGCCTCTCTCCTCCACATTGGCTAATGAGTAAATGGTGAGTTCTGTGTCTGCTTCGGATATTTAAAATCATCCACAGAGGCAGCTGCCCAAAGGGTCTGCAATTGTTTCCGAAAGTATTCATTCTTATAGGCGAAACAAAATGACATATGGTCCTTGCCATAATGTATGGCATGCTTAGCCTGCATCACAGACACACATCTTCCGTTCCACTGTCAGGGCCCTGACAAGCACCAGAGAAATGGTCTTCAGCCAAATCTCACAACACATTCATTGGGAAATTAATTTTCTCTATTGTTTATTATTTGCATTAAATTACTATATGATATTGAATATGGAGTGAATGCTTTTGCATTTGCATTTGCCATGAAAAATGCTGTTATAGCTTTTCACAGTGATGTCTAATATTGGGAGTTTCTTGTGTAATTTTTTGTTAAAGTTATTCAATCCAAGGGCAGCTGTTAAAATGTGCTGTGCATGCATCCTCTGGCACTTTGTGTGTGCATATCCTTAACTGATTTCAAGTGAGCTACTTTCTGGGCAAGCTGGGTTCACTGTGAGGAGTGGTTATGTGCTTATAGTACTCTGTATCGCCAAAACAGCAAAGAAGCAATGAGGTAATTTTCCTACTAACAGAAAAACAGCATCTAACAGTGACTATCAATCAACGCACTAACACTCCAAACTTTTTTTTTTCACTGTAACAATGAGGTATTGAATTTCTGACATATTGTGCCAGGTCACATTTCTAAAGTAATTCTTTATGCAGACGTTGTGAAGTGGCTCATTTTTTCTCTGTCTGTTAGACTCCGTTTAAACAATGGCTTAGCATTGCTGTCCTCTTTTTTGGGGGGGTTTGTCTTCTGAATCCCAGATTGTGCATGACATAAACCCCACGACTAAATATTTAGTTAGTCGTCCAGAGAAGTGTTTTCTAGTCCACAGTGGTACACAGACACAACCACAGGCTTAGGGAAAACGTACCTGCAGTTCACCAGATGTCAATGCGTAAATATGTACATAGCTACATGAATAATAATGACATATTCTGATATTAGCATAACATATCATGATCCATTTGTTGACAAGTATTTCTATTGCTTTATGGGTTATGGAGACAGTACAGTTCAAAAGTCATACATTCACTTTAGATTCATTCTTTAAAGGGTAAACAAGGATTAAACAAGGACTAAACTAAGTGTATTGCGGTTGCTGTTTGGCTGACATTGGTGCTCGCTACCACCACTTGCCATGACACTGATAGCAATCAAGCATATACACTCACCGGCCACTTTATTAGGTACACCTTGCTAGTACCGGGTTGGACCCCCTTTTGCCTTCAGAACTGCCTTAATCCTTCGTGGCACAGATTCAACAAGGTACTGGAAACATTCCTCAGAGAGTTTGGTCCATATTGACATGATAGCATCACGCAGTTGCTGCAGATTTGTCGGCTGCACATCCATGATGCGAATCTCCCGTTCCACCACATCCCAAAGGTGCTCTATTGGATTGAGATCTGGTGACTGTGGAGGCCATTTGAGTACAGTGAACTCATTGTCATGTTCAAGAAACCAGTCTGAGATGATTCGCGCTTTATGACATGGCGCGTTATCCTGCTGGAAGTAGCCATCAGAAGATGGGTACACTGTGGTCATAAAGGGATGGACATGGTCAGCAACAATACTCAGGTAGTCTGTGGCTTTGACACGATGCTCAATTGGTACTAATAAGCCCAAAGTGTGCCAGGAAAATATCCCCCACACCATTACACCACCACCACCAGCCTGAACCGTTGATACAAGGCAGGATGGATCCATGCTTTCATGTTGTTGACGCCAAATTCTGACCCTACCATCCGAATGTCGCAGCAGAAATCGAGACTCATCAGACCAGGCAACGTTTTTCCAATCTTCGATTGTCCAATTTTGGTGAGCCTGTGCGAATTGTAGCCTCAGTTTCCTGTTCTTAGCTGACAGGAGTGGCACCCGGTGTGGTCTTCTGCTGCTGTAGCCCATCCGCCTCAAGGTTCGACGTGTTGTGCGTTCAGAGATGCTCTTCTGCATACCTCTGTTGTAACGAGTGGTTATTTGAGTTACATATATATATATATATATATATATATATATATATATATATATATATATATATATATATATACTGTATATACATATATATATATATATATTGTATTGAAATATTGTTATTACTTAGGGTTGCTGTCATTGAGTTAATGCAGCCAACTTTTTAACACATGGCAGATGGCTTAAAACAATGGCTTTGGTTTTGCTATTCAGTATGTAATTTTATATTTAATTTCCAAGGGCAATGGATCAGCCGATAACATTTCTTTATCTTTCAACCATCTCCATTGTGAAGCATAAAATGGTGTTTCAAATGGTGCTGACAAGCAGCAGACATCTCAGTCCTTCCTGTTGGCAGAACAGGACAATGGATCGCAACGCATTTATATGCTCTGTCAACGAAGAAATAAGCATCCTGTATTTATTTTAACTTGACATATTACATGGAGTCCTTCAGCAGCGTAGCTAGCATGTTTACAGTTGCCAACAGTCTCTATGTCATTTTGACATTAGTCAGCACAAAATATTTCAGAGGTGATCAGTCTGTTCTGTCCCGAATGTGCTGCTGTGCTCCCAGTATTGTTAATGCTACTGGATTTCAGCTGACCCACTACTGTAATATGCCTCACATAGTCTCACTTTTAAACTGAAAACTAAAAACACAAAACATGTCCTCTGGACTAAAAACCTCAAAGCCTCAGTATTAAAGGTTCAGCATAAACCTTTTCAAATACTTTTTCCCCATTTCCTATACACTAAGGCAGCGGTAAAGCAAATGTTGTCTCTAATGTTTGTACAATAATGAATAAACCTGCACAGTCCCTTGACTTTTTCATTCCACTTTATTTCCATTCAGATAAAAAAAAAGTGGTAACGCTCAATTTCTTCTATTTTTTTACACCCACTCCTTTTTCCAGGAGTCTCGGCCCAAGTAACGGCCAGAGATTCTGCAGCTGTGTGCGTGCGTGTGTGTGTGTGTGTGCGTGTGCGTGTGTGTGTGTGTGTGTGTGTGTGTGTGTGTGTGCGTGTGTGTGTAGCCGCTGTGAAGCCCTGCCATCTCCAAGGGTAGGAAAATATTGTCAGCTGATTAGTCTGGGCTTCGTCCTGAGAGAACCCGGAACCGAGGGGGGTGGGAAACTACCTTTAGAGAGCTTCCCCGTTACCATGTCGTTACTAAGGTTGTCTCTATTTACTGGAGTAATAAGGTAACGTTGCCATGTCGTTACTAAGGTCATCTCTATTTACTGGAGTAATAAGGTAACGTCCGCATTCCATATGAATCTCATGTTAACTGACATTAGGCATTAGTCAGACCCAGGCATTAGTCAGACCCATATATTTCTCCGGTCATTTGCTGTTTGTTTACAGGCACACACAAAGTAGTGCGAGCTAAAAGTTATATGAATCAACACCCTTATATTTTTATTGATTCGTAAGTGGCCATGGTATAAGCGGGATAATCCACTAAAAATCCACTACAAATAATCCATTTCGCGGAGGCAACCCCCCCGACGCTTTGCGTCGTGCATTATTTTTCGATACATGCACACCTCGTCATGGATTATCCCTTACCTAAATCTCCAAAATGTATCCACCCTCAACTGGTAGGTCGTCATATGATTTTAGGTGCTAGGTTTCATCCTGAATGTCTGTGACCTCCCTTTTAGTCATACAGTAGGTGACCTATGGAGGTAGATTTGTGTCTTTATTATGCAATCAAACAGAATAGGTTTGAGAGCAAAACTTTCCACACTGCAATCAAAAAATAGATTTGAGAGCAAAACTATCGACACTGCAATCAAAAAATGTTTTATTGCAAGTAAAATAAATGTGATAAAAAATGTATTAATGGGAATCCAAAAGTTTTGTTTATAAGTCCAAAAGTTTTGTTTGCGAATCCAAAAGTTTTGTTTGCGAATCCAAAAGTTTTGCTTGCGAATCCAAAAGTTTTGCTTGCGAATCCAAAAGTTTTGCTTGCGAATCCAAAAGCTTTGCTTGCTGTTGAGCTGAATCTCGTGGGCGGGACCTACGCCGAAAGATGTAAGACACGTCTCTATTGGCCAGTCTCGATCGGAGTGACAGCTAAGCTAGCAGCTACAGGCTGACAAAATAATATGTATTTTTTAACCCATTACAACATCCACAGATCGTTAAACAAAAGCAATCTACATGCACCAGTTCAAACATAACATTCTTGCTATTACTATGACGGAAGACATACCTGCGCATTGATTTTCTGTCCTCTCCGCTCCCGAGTCCCTCTCTGTCTCATCATGGACTTCAAAACTCCCTCTCTCGTTACTGGATGTTGCCAAGCTGTCACTCCGATCGAGACTGGCCAATAGAGACGTGTCTTACATCTTTCGGCATAGGTCCCGCCCACGAGATTCAGCTCAACAGCAAGCAAAGCTTTTGGATTCGCAAGCAAAACTTTTGGATTCGCAAGCAAAACTTTTGGATTCGCAAGCAAAACTTTTGGATTTCGCAAACAAAACTTTTGGATTTGCAAACAAAACTTTTGGATTTGCAAACAAAACTTTTGGATTCCCATTCATACATTTTTTATCACATTTATTTTACTTGCAATAAAACATTTTTTGATTGCAGTGTCAATAGTTTTGCTCTCAAATCTATTTTTTGATTGCAGTGTCAATAGTTTTGCTCTCAAATCTATTTTTTTATTGCAGTGTGGAAAGTTTTTCTCTCAAACCTATTCTGTTTGATTGCATAATAAAGACACAAATCTACCTCCATAGTGACCGAGTCACTTTGTCCTCTATTTGCTTCTCAAATGGGGGTCCACGTAACCCTAGGGGTACTTTGAAGGATTGCAAGGGGTGCTAATTTCCAAAAGATCTGAATACCACGTTAATAAAATTAACTAAATCTGACTACTTGCATGCAAGTTCGGTACATCTCTCCAATTAATGGCAACAATGATTGTTATTTATTTTACCGTTATTTTACCAGGAGAGATTCAAATCTATTTTACAAAAATCATAAGTGAAGCACAAGCCCATGTGAGTATTCACACCTCCTGAGCTAAAGAAAGGGGTACATGGCTGAACAAGATATCTTGAGAACCACTGTCCTATATATGACTAAACAGAGTTGTTTGTCACTTAAGGCATTGGTTATATCAAAACATTGCAAAGATTGTTTGAAAGATTTTCTTGCAGCCTTTTTGCTCTCAAAGGTCATGGCCGTTTGAGTCCGAGTGAAAACAGAAGCACATTCGATGTCATTTAGTGTACACTCGTTTTTAGACATTAGACACTAAGACATTAAAGGGTTCCTAATTTACCACCAGGTGTGCTGTTGGTGAGCCATTACAAGCCATTTCATCACAAGTGTGAGTATCAATCAGTATCAACTGCGTCAACCAGTTGATAAATCCACCAATTGGAATGGCCAATCGACATCACACCTGTTGGTAAAGTAGGGGCCCTTGAATAAAGGCATTGCGGTAAAAGGGTCAAACTTTAAGGTTTTGTTTTTTTATTTTATTTGTAATCCTATTAAAGACATGTCACTGTAAACGATTAGGACTTAATTAAACCCGACCAGGCCATTCAGTACAGCTCACTGAACAGTAAATCCTGTAATCGCTAAATCTAAAGCCTACATTTCTATCCTCATGATCTGAAAAGACCCCATTCTCATTAGATGTGCCCACATGGAAACAACACAGAAAAAAAAAAACTGTTTTATTTAGGGGTTTCAGTCACTCCTGTGCAACCTTGAGTGGAGTCTGAGATGCATTCAGAGCCATATTAGTGCATGTTTACATGAACCGAGACACATCTGCTCACTGTAATTTCATAATGCTGCTCGCTGACTCAGACGGCTGGATGGATGATGAGGACATAACCTTGCATGCTACGCTAACCTCTCTTTCGCTCTCTCTGATACTGGCTCTCTCTGTCTCTCTCTCTCTCTTGCTCACTGATGCTCTCTCTGTCTCAGACTATGTCTTCTAATGTGGAATCCTGTAACTGGGATTGTAGTGATGTGTATTATTATACCACAGAATTGTTAAATACTAGATCCTGATTGGTACAATTCTAAGGGTGTACCTTATTTTTCAATAACTGGACAGTCGAATAGTATCAACCAGATGCTACTATCAAAGGAGCGCCGTGGAAGAATATTTGGATTTCAGCTGATTAAGTCGATAAAAAAACCAATGGGAGAGAAACTAATATCTAATCATTGGTAACTGTGGAAAATCTTTCAAAGATCGATTCAATAGATCAATACATGAATTAATAAATCAATCAATGAACATGCCTCCATCCATCCTATAGGGCTTGTACATCAGAATGCATCATGGATGCATTTGTTAGCGGTAGAGGAGGACTCAAAAGAGAGTAAAATCCTAAATCAACGTAAATATGCTAGCTATCAACCTAGGCTAATGAAAACTTTGTTTTGCCACGTCTCGCATGAGATACGCTGTTGCAGTTTCAAACACAACAATGTCTCCCCATAATGACAAATCATTTCACGATTAATTACTAAACAATGACCAAAAAAACATGGCTACCAACACAGTAACTAATATTCCAACATTCGAAACATTGCAATGTGACATAGCGATGTACAAGCCTATCTGTCAAGCCGTCTGTCCGCCTGCCTGCCCAACTGTGCACTGACTAATGTGACCACATAGTGGATTCATAATCAGTAAAACGGCCATACACGATAGACAAATCCGTCAAACCACTTATATACAAGTTGTCATATGATTTGTTTTTTAATTTTGTTGTGTCTACAGCTACCGTGTTAAAGGGGACCGTTGTCTGCCGGATGGCGCGTTTCACGTCATCTGGCGGATGAAAGTAGCGGGGAGATCTAGGTGTAGGCAACATGAAGGAAAGGTAAACATTGTTAATTTGCATATACTACCCACATTGTCATGATACAAAGCCGGTTTTAAAAATCGACGAAGTTCCCCTTTAAGTAACAGAATTTACAAACTTTCTTTGTATCTTGATGGTAATTTGGACGTCTGGACACAGCTACGTATGTCTGGCCAACCAAATGGAGAGGCTCTATCTACCCTCTGGAACATAGTCCTTGGGTCATTGTCAATAGCTTTGCAAAATTGCTACTGTCTTAACAACCAATACATATTTATATGTAAGCTTTCAAAACAAGTCATAAAAAGAATGACTAATACGATACAAACTCCCAGAAAATGTCCACTTTGCCAGTAGCAAGTGGCTTCTCAGAAACACTGTTGTGAAGTGTTTAGTTTACTAGAAATTAAAATGCTTACTTTTCAAATAATAATAATAAAGGTTTAGCGTACGTGCGTATCACTGTAACCTAAAGCCTGCAGTAATATAGTGTCTTGAAAGTAAGATCTGCATGCAACAATTTAGGATCCCCACTTAAAAGCGCCTGACTTTAACTGACTGTCTCACTTTAATGTGCTATGGGTGCCCTTGCATACTGGTGCCATCTGGTTTTCTTTAAACTCATAAATGTGTCTAACTAAGTGTTGGGCTATTCACGCTGTTGTTGTTATGTTGTTGAGTTTATAAACAGTGCTAAATAATAATAAATACTAAGAAATAATATCATTTATATTCTCATTATTGTTATATTCTCATCTCTTTATTATTAAGCATCTTCCTTTCAAGTTAGTAAGTGAGTTTATTAAGTGAGTATTGTTGTTGTTGTGTCATTAACACCGGCCAGGACAGCGCCTCAGGAAGGCCAGCGATGGTATATAATAAATCATAACACCTGGTATGTTGTTTTGTATGTAGGTCAAGTTATGTAGGTATGTGTGAAACACATGTCGAAACCTCAGTAAAAGTGAAATTTACTGTGAAACTATTCCCTTAGTTCTCTGTGTAAAAAAAGAGAGACTAAATCAATCAACTCCCCCACCTGTAAAATGAAAGAAAGTATATATGACTTCATGTTTCTTGAACAAACTAAATGTCGCCATTTATCAATGATTTACTAATTTACCAATTGTATCAATGATTAGTGGCATTTAAATTATGCTTCAAAATTCTGCTACATTAATTGAACCAACTGTTACGATAATCGAGACTAGGAATCTAACTTAAGTCAAATGTTGATATTGTTTAATTTTGTCCTGTAAAAATAGTCCAGTTTATATAGCATGTATTGGTCAACTTTAGACTAAGTTTCTAGTATTATAGTGAGTGTTGAGGTTAGATGTGTTTAGTTGATAGTGTTTAGTGTTTAGGCCTCATGAGGTCTTAGTTTAGTGGTTTAGTTTAGTAGGTTTAGTTTACTGCATTTATAGTACCTCTTTTAACCAACACATGCAAATCATCATTAGCCAAATTAGTCTACAAAATGTTTTAAACGACTACAACCAGGTCAGATTTCTCGTAAAACGTGACCTCGAAATTTACGGGTACGCAGGCCGGAAGAGGATGCTCAATTTACTACTGCAGTTCTACCTCCATAGACTAAAACATCCGTCAAAATTACGTCTTTGTCCTGATTCTGCTGAAAAACATTTAGTGTGAGCACGTTCTCGCCACAAATGTAAACAATGGCAATATACTGTAGACCTTTGGTCTGGAATCAATGAATGCATGTAACCTCAGTACGGATGTTTTTGGACAAAAAAACGGTGAATCGCCATACAAGTACTTTACACAACAATGAACATGTCTTATCACAAAGACCAAAGTGCTAGTTGCTATTGTTTATGTTTGTGGCGAGGTACGCTCATGCGAAATGCTTTTTAAGCAAAATCGGTACAATAAAGACATTTTGACAAATTATATTGGTAACAGATGTTTTAGTGAAGCCAGGAGAGACGTTTGTGATGGTTTGATCACTCAGACCGGTATGGTCCTTTAAGGTTAGATTTCGAAATAGACAGTGTCCTTATGTTATAGCCAATTGCCTTTCCCTGTAGTTCAGTTGTTTATGGGATACTGTTTTGCGTGGGTTTAAAAACAAGTCAGTACAGTACAGAACATTCAGAAAATGACCGAGATATCCACTTTTTTTTTTCTCCCAATTTTGGAGAAAAAATGTTTTGCTTTATATTTAACATTTAAATATGAAGCAGATTTCTAATAATGTTCTAAACTTTGACTGGTAGAATAAACACCTTTTATGAATATATAAATATTCTACATACTGGGCATCCTTATAGCATCCTGATACCTGTCTCTTTATGGTGTTTCTTGTTCCCCATCCATTTCTCTCTCAATTCCTCCCACAGCTGTACTCACTGTTTCCCTCTATCTTAATTGTTCTGCCATGACCCAATAACAATGGCATCTAGACTAAATGGCATCGCTGAATCTGCATCTGCATCCATGCGTTGGAGAGCTAGAACGAGGCAGAAAGGGGTGGGGGAGAAAGTAGAGCGGCGGCTATTTAAGGGTTGCATTGGGCATCTGGAGGTCTAAGCTGCACTGGACTCCTCACACTTTAAAAAGACATTTTCCCCTCCTCACTCCCTGCCGTTTCGCTCTCTCTCTCTCTCTCTCTGTTATACTCTCTCTCTCTCCCTGTCATACTCTCTCTCGCTTCCAGGCTCTGTGAAGAGTGCCAGGGAGAAAGGGCTTTCTTGAGCCAACACTGCCGAGAGGAGACAGGCAATTGAACAAAAAGAACGAAAAAACTAAGAATATTTTCTTTTCACCTCGCTGAAGTGGTGACACAAGATATACTTAGTTATATATAAGAACTGAGGCACCTGGCTGTGGGAGGACTGGCAGAAAGAATTTCACCTCACCTGTGGGGGCATCTGGAGCAGAGTAGATTGGCGCAGCTGCAGGTAAGGCAAGATGCAGTTTCCGATATCGAAGATGTAGTTATTCACAGGTGCAAGAAAGGAATTGATCCTCATTTTGATTAATCCATGAAAATCTATGCAGGGTTATGATTGCTATGTAATCTGCTATTTGGGAATATGTGTATTTCATTCGCAATTAGTCTCAATACAACATCTTTAACATTCAGAATGACTCATAATAACTTATAACAATAGTACTTGTTAGTAATAATTGTCTGCGTGGCAACAACTTTTCTAATAAAGTACAGAAGTACGAGATGAATACATTTTTTTACCGTGGCTTGTCCTTCCTGAGAAGGACTGGCCATGGGAGAAATGAATCAGCATCATAGCGGGGAAAGGGGTTTGATGCAATGACTTACTGCTGGGGGACCCAACATATGGAGGAGTCATTCACAGCCTTGCTCTCGGCTGAGTGAAAGAATATGCCGCCACAGAGCTCCCTGCCAAAAGGGATTTTCCAAATTGATCAGAGCAGTATATAAAAGAAATGTGTAAGATTCTGCGTGCATGCGTTTGTGGTTCGGTGTGTATGTGTTTTGCTGTGTGTGTGTGTGTGTGTGTGTGTCTGTGTCTGTGTGTGTGTGCTTCTGCCTGGTAGTGTGTGTGCAAGTGTGGGTTTCACTGCATTCTGTGTGTGTGTGTGTGTGTGTGTGTTTGTGCACAGGCTTGTACATGTGGAGCTCGGCACGTGCGCTGCTGTGTGAGTGCGTGTGTGTGCATGCGTGGGTGCATGTGTGTGCATGTGTATGTGGGCGTGTGAAAGTGTTAAGAAAAGTCTAGAATTGCATGTCTATCCAGCTGTCATTTTAGATTTGTGGTCCAGCGAATTATCGTATTACTTTGGGCAAAGCAATCAAGTTGACGTTTCCATTACATTTAAAATGAATAAGGAGGTGATCGAATCCTTCATTTTATCCTCCTTTGGGTAGGTTCCCCAATTCCAGTAGTTACTCAAATGAATAATGCACCACTCATAACATACTCAAATCTGTTCAAGAGATCGCCCTATACACATGTAAAAAAAAATAGCAAACTTGACCTTACGTCATAAATAATGTTCATAAATAGTGTTTCACTTTGCATCCATGTCATTTTCTTTGCACTGCATAGTCACTATGGGGATGATGTACAACTTCTATACATTATGGGTTGGGTATTGTTTTGAGAATCAGAGCCTGCTGCTTTACGAACTGTTTGTGCCCTGGGGGGGGGGGGGGGGGGGTCGAGTTGCAGAAGTACGAGGAGTCGAGGGAAAGTTATGGGACCTGCTTTTCTGCTCTCTACTACTTGTATTTGTGTAGCCCTTACTCACAGTCAGTCTTCTCAAAAGGGCTTTACAGGCCACACATTATCACATTACATTGACGTTACTTATTGTCGATCGAAAACGTATGTCGCAGTGTGTTTGTGAAGTGCAAAGTGGAATCCCTTCGACAACAGTGTGCTGTAGCATCTACCATCTGACTCACTGGCAATCATTCACAGTGGGAGGCCTTATTTACATTGCTGACGTAAAACATAAGGAAAACGTTAAATCTCTTAATGAGCCGTCACACGTCCTATTCTACCTGGTAACTTCTCCCAGCAGAAGCCTCGGCCTCGGTATGGATTCTCTTGCTGTTACTCTTGATTGCTTCCAGCTGGTCCAGGTGCTTGAACTGCTACCCTACTTCCTTCGACATTGCGAACCAAAAATGCATGAGGATCGAGATGGAACTAAAACCAGACAGATGAGTCCCTGATTGATGGTGCTGTCTGGCTCAGAGGAGAAAGTTCTAGACACACTTGTTGAAAGGCCCAGACAGTTTTCTATAAGAAGTATGTTGAACATTTCTGCAGTTGAATTGTTCTCTTGAAATATAGATCATATACAGTACTTCAAAGAATATACTACTACTACAGGTATATATATATATATATATATATATATATATATATATATATATATATATATATATATGTACAGCTTGTGAAGGCACTGCATTGAATGATTTCACTTTACTACCTCAAGCAATACTTCAGATGGCTGGTTGCATTGAACAAGGAACTGAATGGCTTCCCAATACACTGCTGTCATTTTACAGTCAGGGCAATGGAGAACAGGCAGACAATGTTTTACTTGTATTTTGGAGGTCTGGATGATCACTTATAGGCCCCATCCAACAGAAGTCAGGTGGCCTTTTTCAAACGTCTTTCGTGAGGCGTCTGCATCAAACCGGAGGTTGGGGCAGGACATAGCTTTTCAAAAAGTGAAAGGGTGAGGGTTTGTCGCAGTGGTGAGGGTAGAGCTTTACTACCGAAGCGCTAAGCAACTGTAATAAAAAAAACATGGAGGATAGCAGCATAGTTGACAATACAGCAATGAAATTGGACGGAATACTTGTCAGTTTAACGCCAGTGCATGCATGTGTCATAAGTAACAACCGTATACCGGAAGTAAGCACAAATACATTTTTGGGCTCAAATATATGAAAGATACCTACATTGAATAATTGTGTTTTTTGGTCTATATCATGTATTGAAGTAATTTAACTATAGGTAACCCAATGTGGACTGAAGAGAGCACATTTTTCATTTTGTGGGAACTTTAAGGTGAATCTAAATTGTATCGTATATGATGGACGTTTCTAGAGTTCAATCTTACTTAGGCTACATCCACACTACTACGTTTTCGGTTTTATACGTTTTTTTAAAACGAAAATGATCTCCGTCCACACTAGCGTTTTAGCACCGTATCAGAAAGAATCTCCATCCATACTACCACGCCTGAAAACACATATCACATGACCATGTGTGGTCATATGACCAGCGTGCCAGTATAAACAGGAAGCAGATTGTCTACTCTGCGGTTGGTTAGTTGCAGAAAATATTAGGGAGGAAGAACATTGAACAGAAGAACAATGGTGAAAAGTAAGACCAGAGATTTCTTTGTTTGGACCGACGACGAGGTGGAGCTGTTACTGAAAGTAATGTAATTCGTTATCCATGTTGGTTGAATTAACCTGCGGCGGTTAATTCAACCAATGATGAGGCTGATGAGGTTGTTTTCTTCCGGAAAAGGTCACATGATAGGGGCGTGACGAATCAGGGAAGGACACGTCATGACTGATAAGACCCAATCAGGAAGCGTCGTATGTAGTAGTGTGGACGTAGCCTTACAAACGTACTGACTCTGCTAAGGAGTGCAGCAATTGGCGATTCCAATTTCAGAATATAATATTTTCACATTCAATTCACTTGATCGGTGGGAATATATCCATGATAGCAAAAATGAAATAAGTTTCAATGGTGGAGGCCAAGTACAGTATGCAAAGCTTGACTTTCTTTTATTTGTTCTTATGTTTCGTAGCATCATGTACGCTTGGTCTCGACACAAGTCATCACGCCCACTGTTGTGTCTCCTTCTTGTACTCGATAAAGCAGATGTCTTTTGTCCAGGGCCAACATTCTCAGTTAGTCTTTTCCAGGTGGGAAAGTTCCCTCTTCCCTGCCAGCTTGGAGGGAGAATGATACAGCTTTAGCAATTCTGGATTATAACTTAAGGAACCCTTTTTGTGTATTTCAATCCCCTTTTCAAATTGTCTCTTCGCGTCCCACGGTGACATGTCCTTGGTCAACCCCAGTTTGACTTTTGAAAATACGTGCCTCAGATGGCAGCAGCAGAAGCAGCCGGTGTCTTATTTAAGTAGTGTACGCTATGAATGTCAAAAAAGATATAACAAGATTAATAGTCTTGGTTTTTGATGTTTTTGAATTTAAAACCTGCCCACAGAGTCTCGGGTCTGCACCTCAAGACTACAAACTATCATTCTTGTGTCTCATAAAGGTTTCGAGAGGACCATCCAAAACATACTGGAAGGCCTAGTTTACAGTTCTCTGTCAGTTTCTTTATGCCTCCAACCTTGACCTACCTATATTGCACATCACATGTGACAAAACTCATGAAACATGAGCTCAGGTTTATACGTCTGCTTCCATAGAGCAGTAGCCTAGAAATCTAGATGCCCCTAGCGGCAGCAAATTTAATTTGCAGCCAGGGGGGTCTAGCACTTCTCCGTCGGCTTTCTGTGCTGGAAACAGAAAATCTGTCAGGCCAATCACAGGCCAATGGAGTCGGAAGCCGGGCTACCATGATGACAGAGTTGCAACGGTTCCGTGTTAGAGGTAAACGGCTGCTGCTGCTGGCGAACAGTTGTCTTTCGACTCGGCTTTGGCCGCGACTCTTCAAGACTTGAAGTTAACATTTTATTTGAGAAAATAACAAAGAACGGCACTGAAGTATTTCCTCGAAAAGAAATATGTATTCGGAGTTTTGATTAATTACGTAGTCAGAGCCGTCCCTCTGACTACGTCACCTTCTTCGTTGCTCTGATTGGTTGTAGCGCTATCCTATTGCGTGCAGAGGGAACTTGAAAGACAACCGTTTATCCCGCCCACACTGCCAATGGAGCAGTGCCAGACCCTACATCTTTCTGATGTGGGTCTGGCTTGCCAGGCTAATAGAGCAGGACAAGATGTAGAAACGGTCCAGCATTTTGACTATAGAAAAAGGAAGGGGTCTTAGTTGTGGCTTAATGGCCTTGACCTTGGAGGTCAGGTCTTTGTAGTCAGTGGCCACTGGTTGTAGGAAGAGACAGGAAAGGAAGGTCGAGAATAGGTCATCCTAGCCATATGTGGGTGGACATTGTTCAATATAACGACACTTGAGGTCATGCTTTTCACTGACATAATAGCATTGGAATTTTTGTAATCAATCAAATACACGATGTCACATGAAAGGTTCATATAAAACCACACAGAATAGTAGATAGTGGATAATCTCACATTAAAGCAGCATTCACAAATGTGTTGCCAGTAGAGGGCAGCAAATAATTGCAACTCTGCCATCTGATGTCTTCAAACTCGTGTCCACTGCAGTTGGAATCCAACACATTTCTGGCAATTAAAATGATGGCAGGAATATCACAAGAATAGCTGCACCATACTACCAAACTATGAGAAAACAAAAGGTGAAAAAGGTGACTCAAGTGGATCAATTTCAACATGATGTAAACATAGAGTAAACATATATTTAATATGCATCCATGGCGTAATGAACAGTGGCGTCAATGTTGCTGTCAGGCAGATGTTTACTTAAAGTTTCTGTTTGTGATCTGTTGCTCTTTCTGTTCATGTATGGTACATTTGTAAATGCAGTCAATTCAGTAACATTATTCATATTATATATGAATAAGGCTATGGATATTGTATGGATTGTATTGTGCCCATGTGAAGTCCCATAGATTCATTGGAAAATTCGACTGTTTCAACTACTCTCCCACGCTAAAGGAATAAAGTTTTCTGTTTCTACCACAAATTATAGTATTCCGGCCTCCAGTTTATGAAGTCATCTATGAGTAAAGGAACTCCCATGTAGCAGACAATAATGTGTTTCTGTGGCTTTTACCACCAACATTACAATACAAACACAGTAATATATGATGAGTAATATGAAGTGATGAGATGTCATATCCCCCCCACACACACACACACACACACACACACACACACACACACATACACTATGTCAGCACTTTGAGTATCTTGAAAAGCGCTATATAAATGCGCTTTTCAATAAAAAAAGATTGAAACAATATTTTTTTATTTGTTTGTGCCAGAGCAAGTATGGAAAGCATTTAACATTTTGCCCGTGTCCCTTTCTGTCCTCTCACAGAGTGCTTCACATGACTATAAATGCAGTTGTGTAATAATTAGTGTGGTTGTGTTATTGTGAGTTGGTGTTGTAAGTGGTGACATTCTATCTTCATACTGTGTGAGGATTGAGAACGGTGTCAATGTGGCCCTTGGTGACCTAAAATTAAAAGCAGATCCTATAAAGCATGTGAGGACACGAGAAAACTTCCGTTACATTCAAGCCCTTGCCAAACGAGGTCACACAATCCTGATTAAACCCATCACTGCCAGATAAATCTCTCTGTATTTCACACACAGTTTTTAAATGTGGTGTCTGTGGCGACTTCCCGCGCAGGCCAGATGAATGCATACAGCACACGCTCTATGGGCAAACGGGGATTGTGTGACGCTACAAAAATTGTACTTTACCCTTTTTTTTGTAATTGACAACCACGACAGATATTACGTAAGCATGTGTCGACAGTGTTTTTGTAATTACTCTCACTGCCAGAAAGGAGAGACAAAAGTCCCACACTATAGCTTTAACTTGCGGTCTCAGACTATAAAAAGGATTCATCATTTGTAAACTAAACAATGGCGTTTGCATTGCTTATCGGAACATTATAAATGACTACATGGCTATTATATGTAGGCCTAACGTATCTGTAGTTTGATTGATTATGACTTTTCTGTTTGATTCCTAGGAAAGGGCCCTCCAGTGTGAACCAGGATCGGCCCTTTAGTCTTCGTTCAACTCGTTTCCAGTGACTTCCTCTAACATGGGTACAAAAAGCCTTGGCTTCAGCTTCCTCCTCTTGAACGCTTTGCTGAGCGTCGCTGGTGCCGGGCTGCTCAAGAAGACCATCCGGCATCGGCGGCAAACCCTGGCGCCCTCCATGCAGGACAACCTCACCCTCCCCAACTCGGATCAGCCCGTGGTCTTCAACCACGTGTACAACATCAACGTGCCCGCCGGCTCCATCTGCTCCGTGGACCTGGAGTCCCCGGGCAGCACGGAGCTGGAGCCTAGTGAGGCAGCGGACACTTTCGCTTCCTCTTCCCAGGGGCTGCACACCACGGAGCACACATTAGACCGGGAGAACCAGATCGTCTTCACCCACCGCATCAACGTGCCGCGGCAGGCGTGCGGCTGCGCCGACGCTGGCACAGGACTTGCAGACCTGAAGGCGCTGCTGAACAGGCTGGAGATGCTGGAGGCCGAGGTGTCCACGCTCCGAGATCAGTGTGGCGGCGGTGCAGAGTCTGGCTGCTGCACAGCGCAGGTCGCAGGTAGTAGGCGCATACTTTTTTTTTTTGTATCTGGTCAACCAGTTTTATACTGGTGTTCTGGTGTGTGGTCCTGGATAACAATACATCATTCATTTGGAAGAGGTTAAGTAGTTTAACGTTCTTCCAGATTGAAAATAATTTGGGTTGACATAGGAATGAATGTCATGGGAATAATTCCAGTGATGTGTGCTTGATTGATATAGTTTTAGTTTAATTTGGATGTGTTCGCTTTTATGATGTTTAAGGCCCATTTTATAGCCTGGAGTTTTTGTAAATTGCCCTCAAATTACCCAAATCTGTCTGGGACAATTTGACGCCATGTGTGGCCACACATTCCACAGTACACTTTTTTCCCTAGTTGTTGTTTTTTTATTGGTCCAACGGTCCTTAATGAGCCATTTGTATTCATTTCATTAATTTAATACTATTTTGTTAAGGTGGAGGCCTGTAATTGAGAAGACCTTTGTGCACACACCCATGTATATGGATGCACTATAAACGAATAAAGGAAGTAAGGAATTTGATGAATAAGTAACCATGGCAGATTACTAGTGGGGTGGCATCTTGTGTTTGCCAGAAGGAGGTTGTGGTCCTGAGGCACTTTTGAGTTCTGGGTTAAAGTTTTGCTCATAGCTCTTCAATGGCAGTCATCCCCATGGCCATGTAGTTATTGCTGCCACTTGTCTTTTGTACTGTTCTTTTATGTATTGCTTTTGTTTCTTTCTTTATGGGTTCTTGTGTGATGTAACATGTGACGTACATGTGGCTGGCGGTTTGGAAGTGCGCGGCGACATTGTCTTACAAACAAGAGAGACATCTCAGAGGTGGTGGTGATGGTGATGCTCATCTCAAACCAAACTAAACAGTTTTTCATTTTCTGTGTGATTTTCCTAGGCGAAGTGGACACCAAGCCTTACTGCAACGGCCACGGTAACTACAGCTCCGGAAGCTGTGGCTGCGTGTGTGAGCCCGGCTGGTCGGGGGTCAACTGCACGGAGGTGGCCTGCCCCGGCGCCTGCCACGCGCAGGGCCACTGCGTGGACGGGACGTGCCACTGCTTCCAGGGCTTCTCCGGAGACGACTGCCAGCAACGCGCCTGCCTCCCGGACTGCGGCGACAACGGCCTGTGTGTTGACGGGCGCTGCGTCTGCCACCGGGGTTTCCTGGGCGACAACTGCTCCCAGACCGACTGTCTGAACAACTGCCTGGGGAGAGGCCGCTGCGTCGACGGCGGCTGCGTGTGCGACGAGCCCTGGCGCGGCCTGGACTGCTCCGAGCTCGCCTGCCCCGAGGACTGCCGCGGCCACGGCTACTGCGTCAACGGCACCTGCCACTGCCGCGAGGGCCACGCCGGGGATGACTGTGGGCAGCGCCTCTGCCCCGGTGGCTGCCACGGCAACGGCTTCTGCGGCACGGACGGCCGGTGTGTGTGCGGCGCGGGCTACGGCGGCGACGACTGCGCTGCGCTCACCTGCCCCAAAGACTGCAACGGCAGGGGCGCCTGCTTCGACGGCGTGTGCATCTGTGATGCCGGGTACCAGGGAGAGGACTGCAGCCAGCTGGCGTGCCCCAACCACTGCAACCGCCGCGGCCAGTGTGTCAACGGGCGGTGCTCCTGCGACGCAGGCTTCAGCGGCGAGGAGTGCGAGGAGCTCTCCTGCCCCAATGCGTGTCAGAGCCGCGGGCGGTGCGTCAACGGCCAGTGCGTGTGCGAACAAGGGTTTACCGGCGAAGACTGCAGCATCCGAACGTGCCTGGAGAACTGCTACGGGCGCGGCGACTGTGTCGACGGCCGCTGCGTGTGCTTTGCGGGATTCGCCGGCGCCGACTGCGGCGGGCTGAGCTGCCCCAACGGGTGCCTGAGCCGCGGGCGATGCGTGGACGGACAGTGCGTGTGCGACGAAGGGTTCGCCGGCGAGGACTGCAGTCAGAGGGCGTGCCCCAACGACTGCCTGGCGCGGGGGATCTGTCTGGACGGGGAGTGCGTCTGCCGGGAGGGGTACTCCGGGGACGACTGCTCCATGGTCACGTGTCCCGACGACTGCAGGGGCCGCGGGAGGTGCCTCGATGGCCGGTGCGTGTGCGAGGAGGGGTACGAAGGGGAGGGCTGCGGGGTGCTGAGCTGCCCCGGGAACTGCCAGGGGATGGGGCGATGCGTGGAGGGCCGGTGTGTGTGCGACGAGGGATACATCGCAGACGACTGCTCGCAAGGTGACATTTGACCTTTTGTTTGAACTTGAAGCTTGTGGTCTTCCGATGTATGTGTATATATGTATACATAGTTTAGTTTTATTAGTATGTTTTTTCATACCAAACACAGTAAATCAGAGGATTACATATTAATTCCTTATTTACATTTTCTCTACCCTCTAGTTTCTCCATATATGTATTTTATTTTTTTATTTTTTTATTGGAAGCCTATGTTTTTTCGACCAAACACAGTGGATCAGAGCATTACATATTAATTCCTTCTTTCATATATATGTATGAAAAGAAGGAATTAATACGTAATGCTCTGATCCACTGTGTTTGGTCGAAAAAACATATCCACATATATATATATATATATACATATATATATATAGACCTAGTTAGTTTTTAATAGTAGGCACTAGGCCTATGTTTTTTCATATTATTATCACATCATAGTATTAATCGCATCATATCATAGCATTCATTCCTTCATAGTATTATAACTACTTCTTTACATTTCTCTGCTCTCTAGTGTCTCCACCGAAGGACCTCGCCATAACGGACGTCACCCCCCAGGCGGTGGGCCTGTCCTGGAGCAACGAGAAGCTGGTGACGGGGTACATCGTCACCTACGTGCCCACGGGCCCGGGTGGCCTGCACCAGGAGTTCAACGTGCCGGGAGACGACACCGCCGCGAAGATAGAAGGGCTGGAGCCAGGCGTGGAGTACCTGATCAACGTCTATGCCATACTGAGCGGCAAGAAGAGCGTGCCTGTGAGCGCCCGGGTTGCCACGAGTAGGTCACCTCCAAAATACGGATGAGCAACAAACGTAGAATTTAAATACTCAGCATGAACTAAAATACACATTTGATCAAATGTATGTACAAATACATCTATGTAAATATATTGGCTTCATTCATGAAAATGATCATTGAAATATAATTGGAATAATTAGATTATTTTGCATTACGTTTGTTTATTTTTTTAAATATACATATATATATATAATATAGAATCTAACTGATAATTTTTTTAGCGGAAGCAATACAATCATTTTTCAATCAATCAAATCATTTTTTGTTGTTATATTTTGGGGTTTATTTTGCAATAATGACCGGCTCGCTGTACATTATCCCTTACATAGACTTTCATGATGTCACGGATGTGTATGTTGTGTTTATGCTATATTACGAATATACCTGTCAGGTCTTCCACAGCCGGAGGGGTTGAAGTTCAAGTCGGTGAGGGAGTCCTCGGTGGAGGTCGAATGGGACCCGCTGGACTTCACCTTTGATGGATGGGAGCTCTACATCCGCAACACGGTCAGTTTGTCCACAGGGAATCACAAACTACCAGGATATTTGAGTCAATAATTGACTTAACTTTTCTCCAACAATGGTGTACTTAAAGTGATGGACAACAGAAAGCCGTCATTTACGTCTCATTATGTTATGAAGGGTTATCGAGGTGTGCGTTAAGCATCGGAAAATGATGCTCCATGAAATCCATTGCACTCTCCCGTAATTTCAGTCAATCGATTTCCTTCATGCTGATCTAATGGGTGGAGTCTATTTCACTA
The DNA here is from genome assembly GCA_030340625.1 of Merluccius polli. Classification (NCBI taxonomy): domain Eukaryota; kingdom Metazoa; phylum Chordata; class Actinopteri; order Gadiformes; family Merlucciidae; genus Merluccius; species Merluccius polli. Next base: position 99,452 of record JAOPHQ010006296.1, on the reverse strand, counting down.
GGCCACTCCCATTACAAACTACACAAAACAGGGAGGGGGGGGGGGGGGATTCAGACCACACCCTATAATCCTGAGTCTTTCCAAGACTGAGTTTATTAGCTGACTTTGAGATGTATATTATTTATATACTTTTTGACATTTTCCTGACAACATATTTGGTAGTTGTGTCGTGGATCCCTCTATTATTTTACGTTTTTAGATCCTGTTGTCCATCACTTATATATTAATATGTGGTTCTTATCATTTTGTATTTATCAAGTGCTAGAGTTTACCTCTGACAGTCGGGATTGGTGCCAAAAATTGAACTTCAACATGAATAATACTTTTATTTTAAATTCTGTAATGACTCAATTCTCATGAACTTCATCCGCTTGGTTCATGTATTGATTCAATTAATGTTGGGTACATTTTTTTTTTTAAAGAACAGCATTAACATTATGTTTATTCATTATCAACTTTAAACTAAACTTTGATGAGTCCAAGACAAATTTCCTCATGGGGACATTAAAGTATATTAAAGTATATTCTAAAACGCTGTGGATCTTTACAGAAAGAAGAGAATGGAAAGATTTTGAACATCCTGCCATCTACACAAAACAACTTTGACCAAACGGGGCTCGGCCCGGGACAGGAGTACGAGGTCTCTCTTAGGGCCATCAAGAACAACACGACAGGGACCCCAGACAACCAGGACTTTCACCACCAGTGAGTTCTGATTATACAGCCATGCATGCAATCTGGGTGAGCCAGGTTTGTTTGAAATGAATGGGTGGCCATTTTTGTGCATCATCTAATCACCATTACACATCCATGCTGAATACACAAGGCCAGTATTATTTATCTAAAGAATTGTTCTTATCGCTATTAGATATATTTAGTAATATATTGAATTAAATGATTCCTTGCATTTAAATATCTATTATTACTAGTCGTACTACTTAAACAAAGCATTTACACTGCACTAACAACAGCAACTACAGATGGGGTATAAAAATGATGACATAACACTTTTTCTTCACGGCGTGTACACGTACAATCTACACAGGTCATTAGTGGAGAGCTCGATCGTAGCTTCTGTCTCGGTGCTTGCTAAATGGTTTTCTTGTCACTGCATACCGTGCAACGCAAGTTTATACGCACAGCAGCGATGGAATGCCAGGCTAAACAAGCTGCACAGAAAAGACATTTTGATTTACAGAGCCCGTCTTGATCGACTCCCTCAGCTACTCTCCATTCCATCATCTGAGATCATCTATTTACACAGGCTGAACTCACCATGGCCAAACATGCCGGCGGGGGTAGATTTATGCCCTAAAAAAACTTTTTTCGCCGGTGTGTATCTCAAGGGGTGGTGGTGGGGGGTTTCAACTGTATTCCTGAGCCAAAGTGGTAGGATTTCTCATCTCAAAATAAACATGGAATATACATTATGCTAAGTGTCAGAATGAAGGGAATCACTGCATATTTAATTTCAAGCGATTCCTATAAATATCATAAAACCATTGCCGTATAGCCGGGCGGTGTAATACCACTGAAGGTATTATGCTACGAATACAAACATAAACTTTATTAAGATGCCACCAAATAAACGTGATATAGAATGCAAGCATGAATGGAGACAAATGGGCACAATTCAGAGTATGTACAAACCTTATGAAAAACAACCGTGATGTACACTGACCGCAGATATTAGGTGATACATGATAACACACCCAGTCCAAAAAACAGCAGTCGGCAAAGGTGCCAGTTAAAAACTGACTGAGATTCAGGAATTCCTGAATCTCTCGGATGAGCATCTGGGCTTAACCCAGTGCCTGTTGCTATAAACTCACAAAAAACACTGTTCTAGGGATGGTCGACATTGTGCACCAAACTGGGCCGTGGGCCTTTCTTCTAGGGGTGGGGGAAAAAAAACAATGGCCGTCACCGACGGACCTGTAGACCCCAAACCCCAACCCCGCAATATTTACAGAATCGCAGTACATATCGTGCCGGCACTCAAAAATCGCTGTCATATCGTACACATCCCTGACTTTCTTCCTCTGTGTGTTACCCAGAGATCGAGGGCCCTCAGCAGGTCAAGGTGAAGGACGTGACGGACTCCTCGGCGCTGTTCTCCTGGTCCCAACCCATAACACAGGTCAACAGCATCACGGTGACTTACATGCCCACCTCTGACCCCTCGGACCAGACCAGCGTGGACCTCACTGACATGGACACGCAGTACAGCGCAGGGAACCTGAGGCCCGACACGGAGTACCGGATCTCCCTGACCTCCAGGAGGGAAGGCGTGGCCAGCGACCCCGTCATCAGGACCTTCACCACCGGTAAGGCTTTAAGGAGATTAGGGGTGGGGGGGAAAAAAGTTGATACAGAATAGTATCGCGTGTGGCAATATTGTGTTGATGCCAAATATTGATAATTTATTGCAAATACAAATGAAACTACTTTTTGATACTAGAATAATAAAATCAGTTGGTTGCTTTTTCAGTCCACTGGATGGTGCAATAGGGTTTTTTTCTGGTGAGGTCAGAGGTTTTATGACAGTGTTGGTCAGTCTGTCATTTTGCTGCAATAAAAATGATTGAAGTGAGATGAACGGACCGAAAACTTTATATTAAAACAGATGTTGACAAAGTTTTCCCTGGGGACATAATTTGCAGTTGATAAAAGGTAACAAATCGCAATATATGTTATTGCAATACTCAGCGTATCACACAATGTTTAAAATCGCAATAATATCATATTGTGACTTAAGCATGATTCCGACCCCTAGAGGAGATGCTTTTCACCCAAAGAGACTCACAAATCTGCGAGTACAGATACAGACACAAGTCATAAAAGGTGAACCAAACCCCCTGACCCTGCCTTTAAATAATGCTTTCAGGTGTTGCTCACTCTGGAGCTGCAGGGCCACCAGCTCCCCTGTAAACGCCCCTTCAATTAAGTTTCAATAAGTGGAGGACAGGTGTGTCGCATCGCAATGCTTAATCAGCAGGTGACTGGGTAACCATATCAGCCAATAAGATTGCATGCAGTAATTTCAGATCCAGTAGTCCTACTGTGTTATAGCAGAACTCTTAGGGGGGAGATGGCACAAATCTGGGCCGGAAACCAGAAACTGCAAGGGGGCGGAGTTACCCCTAATTTACTGTTTTGTTACCGAGATATTCTACCGAAGAAAACTTGTGGAAGAAGCTTTCAGAAGGAGATTTTAATAAATGTATTTCTACAGCGGCCAGTCCACACGGTTTTACACACACTTTTTCACAGTTTGCTACTGCTGGCCGAGTTTGTGTTTGCCAATTACGCGCTTACAGATCCCCGCCTCCAGCAACATGATTGGTCGAAACAAATATGAAGCGAAAGAAAGTAAAACGCCCTGTCTGCCCTTTGTGAGACTATGCATGCAGCAACATGTGTTTAACCTTTAGATGGAGTCGTCTAAGGCAAACCAATCTATAAGTTGAGTGTGGCTTTTTCTCCTTTAATGAGCAGGTTAAGAATGCTTACATGGAGACATTCTCCTGGCAGTCGCCCTAACCTAGCCACTGGAGCCGCAAGCAATGCCTTTGATGATGGCCGGTTGGTCTCGTGACGAGACAAGCCCAGAGGCGATCCAGACCTCAGGCGCTTACTTGCCTCATAACGTCCCAACGACCACTGCACACTGGGGCATAATAGTCGCAAAAGTAGCAACCACAGCAATTGCCCACACATACGACACGAAAGTGTGCATTTTGAATATGAAAGACTAATGGGCACTTAAGTGAGGACATTCTTGGATTTGCCTTAGATCTGGATGGACCCAGGGCACTGCAGACCCTGTCCCAGACGCATGACAGCATCAGCCTAGAATGGAGCAACAGCGTAGCAGATGTCGGCGGCTACAGAGTGAAATACACTCCATTCTCTGGGGGTTCCCCTCAAGAAGAGCTTTTCCCCCGCGCCCCTGGGGAAACCACAAAGGCAACCATTACCGGTAAGGGGATAATGTATGTGCTAAAGGCTAAATACACATTCATACTCTGTCTGTCCATGATTCATTCATGTCTTTCCCTGTCTTCCTGTGTTGTGTATGGACAGGGCTGAGACCAGGCACGGAGTACGGGATCGGAGTCACCGCTGTTAAGGATGAGAGAGAGAGTTTGCCGGCGACTACAAATGCAGCCACTGGTGAGGGCAGCCCAAGCGCCATCTCAGTGTCAGGCCTTCGCAGGCCGCGGTTGGAACGCACAGATGGGGAAAATATATTTGCGCAAACTTGGCAATAGCATTGGGTAACAGTGGTTTATAGTCTGTGTTAAGTCTGCAGCAGATTCGCTGAGACGTTTTAACGACAACTGTTAATTTAGTTTTAGGCCGCTGCTAAAGTGCTGCCTTTGATATGAAAATGTTGTGATTTATTTTTTTATGTTGGATAAGATAAGATCATCTTTATTCATACCAGACGGAAAATTCCGCAATAATCTACGGCCAGAAACTCTTAATATTCAACCTTTAGTACATTTTTTATGAAATAAAACTGTCGAACGGTCTCGTAAAATACATAATATGGAGATGAACTAGCTACTGCGAGCCGACCCGAATAAAGAAAAATTGGACTGGCTTTGTATTACGAGAATGAAATAAAAGTTTTCCGATTGGCATAGAATGGTGATGGGTCTTTCTGCATCCAACCACCATGAACCACCTATAGGCCGTTAGAGGAACTACAAATAAACACATAAATGAATAAAATAAATGCATGACAATAAGATATTGGGTTAAAAGATAAAGACAGCACAATAGAACAAATGACTACTGATTTATATCACCTACTCTTCTCTCTCAGATCTCGACTCTCCGAGAGACCTGGAGGTAACAGATTCGACGGAGACCTCCCTCGCGCTGCGGTGGCAGAAACCCCAGGCTAAGCTCACAGGCTACACGCTGGTGTACGTTGCCAGAGACGGTCAGACGCAAGAGGTGAAGCTCCCTGCCACGGCAACAAGCCATGCCCTCGACAACCTGACGCCTGACACACTGTACAACGTGGCCTTGACGGCCGAGAGAGGTCCCAAGAACAGTTTACCTGTGAGCCTGTCTGCGTCCACAGGTGGGTGGTCCTCGGGAGATCTCGTCTAGTGATCCTGGGGTGCTTTTATTTTGAAATATTTTCGTATATTTCGTTGTTGTTTTTTTTCAATTTCAGGTAAAACCACATTTGGCAGTTCTTATTTGTGTTAAGCTTTCCCAAAAAAAGCGAGGTCTCACAATTTAAATTTTTCTTATTGAACTCTGACATCCAAGTGCGAATAACTATAATCTCTCCATTCCATGGATTAGAGTAATTGTACAAAACACATGGCTACAGCTCTAATTGGCACATAATAATTAGATATAATAGTATAGATTTATTCATTTATTTAGAGTTGTTCAATATGGGCCATTTAATCTGCAGACGAAACAGAGTGCAATGAGATACACACTCCAATATGTTTACCTTGTGTGCTATACCCTGTGTGCTTTTTTTGTGTTTCTCCTGTAGCCTCTTTCACATTTTATTTAGCTCACGCTGATGTTCCCGAGCTAACGCCTCACACAGGGCCGGACGACAATATCATTAGCTTCGCACACTTAGACACCCCCCCTGACACTCAGCTGTCAGGGATGGGGCCCGGGGAGGAGCTTGCGAGCCTAAATGTATCGGGTCACACGTCCGATGGATTCGAGCTTTCTTGGGAGCTCAAACCTCACCGGGTTTACGACGGCCTCGTCGTAGTATGCAGAGGCGCTCTCCCGCCGTCGGAGGTCAAGGAGCTCCGTCTCCACGGGAATGTCACGGGTTGTAGTGTCCGAGGCCTGAACGCCTCCACAGAATATCAAGTCACACTTCACGGCATTACCGATAGTAAGCGGTCCCCGCTTCTTGAAGCTGTCGCAGTCACAGGTATACGCTTTCCTTTGGGCCGCATGTTGACCGAAGACGATGCCCTTGTCTTGCTGTACTTGTTTTAAGGAGTAGCTCAACAGTTTGTTATACTTTGAGTACAAACTATTTCTTAACAGTTAGCATGGCATGATAAGGATCTAAAAAAAACGAAAATCGCATCCTTAAACCATCTTTGCATGGGACTTTCAACAGAGCCGACTATTGCATACCAAATACGAGAATAGATTTACATTTTTAATCAAGCATTCTCTATGACTCAACAGTGCATGCTTAATAATTACATTTAGCAATTCACGTTAATAATTACATTTTACAATATGCTTATTCAAAAAGTACAATATATTAGTCTGAATATATTCCTTCAAAAGGACAAGTTGAAAAATGAAATGGCTGCGCATGGCTTCGCCCTCCATTTGAAGAGATCTGAGTACTTCCATCCTGGTGGTCTACTGAGAACCTTCAAGCATTAAACATTCACACGGATGTTATTAATGCATTACCACTTGTTTGGTCGGGAAAACTTCTGGCGTGTGAAGATGTTATGCATGGTCTACGGATACCGGGAACATCAATATCGTACTTGAGAGGTTTAGGTATAAAACCGCTGTGTGCCCCGTCAATAGTGCAACTTATTTCTTTCTTTTGACCATATACAAATATTGTGTTATTTTTCACGATGTCACAATATCAATGTGTCCAACTCTTTAACATTTATTGAACGTACGTTTATTTTCCATAGCACCAGAGCCTACCTCTCCAGGTTTAATTATGAATGTCACAGACGTCCTAATGACGACAACAACAGCAACAACAACAACAACAACAACAACAACAAGACCACAATTTGCTTCAGATACAACAACTGTCACCGCCACAGTTGTCTCACGCACTCTTGGTTTTACCCATAGTGTGGGGACCGAGAGTCCCCACCAGGAACCGTTGGGAGAACTCACTGTGACGAACTTGACCTCCACGAGTGTGGGGGTCGGCTGGTCAGCGCCAGACCAGACGTTTGATCACTTTCTGGTGGAGGTGAACGCCTCGTTGGGGCGGGCACCTCCTCATACCGCCACGGTACCGGGAAGTGCGAGAGGTGCCGAGATAGAGGGACTGTCTCCCTCGACGAGTTATGAAATTACAGTGCATGGTCTGGTGGAAGGCGTGCGATCGCTACCTCTGAAAATGTTTATTGATACAGGTACTTGAAGCATAATTGTGTGGATGAAGGCATTATCCAGCCTGCATTTCAATAACTTTGCATTCATGCGTTCATATGCATCCCCAAAGGGGATGCATATGAACGGGGTTATCGGGGTTACCGATTGATCTAATCAATCTAATCATGATTCATATCCATTCAATCCATTTTGCCTATGATTTTTTTTGACCCCCCTCCGCCGTTGATCTGTCCCGTCCACGCAGAGGAGCTAACCCCGAGGGCGCTAACCCTCGCCATCTCTGACACGACATGGGACAGCTTCAATGTCTCCTGGAGCCCCCCGGGCGGCCAGGACTTTGAGGGCTTTGTCATTGAATTAACCAACCTGGAGAACCTCGCAGAGAGCCAGAACCTCACTCTGTCCGGAGATGCCTTCAGCCTGCTGGTGTCCGGGCTGGCCCCGGACACCAGCTACATGGTGGCTGTGTACGGCATGCACCAGGGAGGCTTCCTGGAGCCGGTGTACACCGAAGCCACCACAGGTACCAGGTTCCCCGGAGCCTCTTCAATGGATCTTTCATCTTCTTTCTCTTTATCTCTTCTTTTGGCCACTGACTTTCCATCTCATGATCCCTACATTTCAGTTCATACCCTCTTGTGAACTACCACTACTACTACTCCTACTCCTACTACTACTACTACTACTACTACTACACATTCAAACAAAAAGAGATGCCTAAAAGCATTAGCATCTCCCATGTTGTGTTGCCAACAAACATAGCAAATAGCATTGCATGAAAACCAACAAACCCAAACAAAGACATAACTGCATTTTGTCGTCAACGTCTGCATTGTGTACTCAACATCTGCATTTGGTCTTCGTCACCAGTGACGGTTGATCCTAACTGACATGCTTGTGTTGTGGTCTGTCCTTACCATCCAAGCCACCACTTGTGTCTGTAGCCAGGAGAGGGGAAGGGCGGGGTGGACTGATGGGTGATGAGGCGATGAGCACATACCCATTGCACATTGCTGAGCCAAGCGAGCAGCCTCGAATGACCGCCCTCACCCTGTATTGCCCTCACCCCCCCCATGTTACAGTCGCCCAAGTTGCATGAAGCCCTGTGCTCTGAATCGAGCCGTTTGCATCGTGGTGGTGAGTGTTGACGTGGATGTCGAGATTGCGATTGCGCTGCAATGATTGCAAAAGGGAAAATGGCCCCCCTCCTCCTGAACCTTTTACAGTTTTACGGTGTGCTCATTATTTTATTTTATTTTTCTCATTTCATTCCATCAAAAGCTAATTCAGCGTGTCATGTTTTAACATAAGTGTTAACGTACTGCGAGTCAGCAGCTGCCTGAAGTAAGTAATCCTGACTCCTGGGGAAATGAGTTCAGTTTCAGTTCAGTTTTAATGAATGCGCCCACCAGGCTGTAACTGATTAAATCAGTTTGTCTTCATTAGGATTATGAACATTTTTTGTTTGTAGTAATACAACCTGGTTTTGTACAGCCTAAAAAGACACCTCTTTCCTTCTGCACGTTTGTGTGCATGTTTTAACATGTATACCATACTGGCACTGCGATTAAAGTGTAACTCTCATAATTCACATTCCCCATCTAACTGCATTACTGCTGTAATGTGCAGCTGTTGTGCAACAGTTGCAGGAAAAAATAAACTTAATTTGGCTTGGCATGGAGCACTGCTTTTTATCATCATCTGTGATCACTTATATCATTTCAAATCCAATCACCTTCATTTATATAAACCTTTTTCCTTTCCTTAGCCCATGCCTTCACTCTGTTCTGTCCCTTTACTTTCTGTGGAAAATAACAACACTTTTAAAAGGACCATCACAGTGTAGTTTTCACCAGTCACCATTAGTGGGCATTTCCTTTGGTCTTCAATAAAGTTTGTGTGCATGACTGTATAGAGTAGTATATAGTCATAACCTATGATGGTTTTTGGTCGTTGCAGGATAGGATAGGCTAGTGGTCAGGGTGTTAGGGCTCCCAGGCAAAAAGTTCTGGGTTTGAACCCAAATATCTACCATCCACCTGTAGGCATCATTGAGCAACATGCCTAATCCCTACCTGTTTTAGCATGTATCTAAAATGTTCTGGAAACATTTTGGCCAACCGATGTAATGTAAACACCTTCAGAATGCACGCTAATGTCCAAGTTTCTATCATTTTGAGTAGCGGAACGAAGGAATATAGCTAAAAGCACACACTCATACAGCAATGCACACAAACTTTTTGGGGAATTTGTGGGAATCTCCTAGCTTAGTGAGACCACCCTGATCTCAGAGTTCACATTCTGTTTCTCTCTGCAGATCAGTCTGGCCTCGACCCCTGTTGAAAGCCTCTTCCCAAAATGTTAAAATGATAGGACCAATCAGCGCTCGGGGCGCGATCATAACTGTTTTATCCAAGATAGACTGAATAACGAAGTTAAAAGATGAACAGAAATCTGCACCGAAGGCTTTTCTCAGAGGAGAATTTGTTTTTGCTTAGCTTCCAACTGGCTTTGGCACGAGCGAAGAGAGCAAGAGCATCACTTAGTTCTTGAATTTGATCAGCTGAGGCCAGACACTACTGGCCTTGGCTGATCACAGGGTGTGATTTCATTGCGAAAGGCAAACTTGAATATCAGGATGGTCTCACGAGGCTAGAAATCTCCAATAATAATGATTAATTCTGTATGGGTGTTTTAGTTTGTATGTTATAGCTGTTTCTCCTTTTATAACTCTATTTTTATACATATTTGATGAAAAATATATTTAATCTTTTATTTAACTACATGGAATATCACAAATTGCAAATAGGAAGGTTAGAGTTATACAGTATGTAACAATGCAGATAGTTTTAAGAGATACATCAAATAACTTGATATTTCATTCTATTCCAAAGCTTTTTATTTTTAAAGCAATTCAGCTCCCAGAAACAATAATTATTTTGGTAATTATTCCAAATTGCTACAGGGTATGTTTTACTAGGATGTCCTGTCATGATGTTACTTATTAGAAGTAAAAACCGCAATTACTGACCCCCGTGTCTCAGATGTCAACAATAAAACCTGTAACTGTAACACAAGCTATGAAAAACACTCAAATATCCAAAAAGTCTCTACGACAAAGACATTGTACCACAAGACAAGGCGGAGCACAGGGGACAAATAGAGCCCCCCCTCCAAAAAGAGGAGGTCATTCAGGCAGAAAGGATACTTGGCAAAAAATAACTGACATTCGTACTGGATTGAAGTTTGTCAAAATTTCAATGACATTACATTTTCAATGACTCCCCCTGAGATTATAGGCGTCTAGTGGTCAACAAAATGTTCTAATGTAAATCTAACAGCGGTTTCTTTTTTTTAGTGAGGCAAGCGGTGGTGGGCAGTCTATACGTGTCTAACTTAACATCAGAAGGTTTTTTAATCTCCTGGAACGGCACGCAAGGACATGTTGACGGTTATGTTCTGGAGATAATTGACTCCGAGTGGCTGATGGAGCCGCGGGAACATAACATATCCGGTGACGTCCAGTCGTACAGCGTCACCGGGCTTCGGCCAAGCACTGACTATGTAGCCTACCTCTACGGGGTTTCCAAGGGATCTCGAACCAATGCTGTCAGTTCGGTCGCCTCTACAGGTACTTCTCATTTTCCTACACCAACATCTTTATTGAGCGTCTTCATATTGAGATGCAAAAGCTCTGAAACCGGCACCTATAAGAAGAGCATTTATCATTGAGTTTCAATGTGGATCCCGTAACTTTTATTTAAAAGTTTAAAAGATTTCCTCATTTCCGTTGATCATGTATTGATCAGTCTTATATATATTCCTGAGCTGCAGATCAGTGATTGGCTTTCTGTTGTGTTCATGAAGCTTGAATCTGCAAAAGCACACAAGAAAAAAATGTAGCATGCACATCGAATGCCTATTTACAGAACAGAGGAAAAAAATTTAAATACACACACACACACTTATGTGACGCCGACACACACACACACTCCTCTTCACAATCTTCTCTCCTCTTTGTAGTTGCAGAGCCTGACTTGTCCAGGCTCCTCGTTTCAAACATTACCTCAGACCGCTTCTCTCTGTCCTGGCAGACGGGAGAGAAGGCTTTCGATAACTTTATCGTAGAAGTCCGAGAGTCTGCTGTGCCCTCGAGGGCCATGGGGCGCGCGCTGACCGGAGACGCGCGCTCTGCGGTCATGACCGGGCTCAAAGCCACGACACAGTACGACATTAAAATGTACGCCAGCGCCAGCGGCCAGAATTCACAGCCTTTGTTCGCCATAGCGACCACAGGTATACACACACAGCAATGCATGTCTCTCATATTCGTGCGCTGCATGAATACACAACAAATTATAACCAGTGGTGTGTCCGGGCTAATTTAGTCAGGGTGGCCCACGAGTGGCACAGTATAATGACAATTATAAATGTCCTAAAATGAATGGCGCAATGAGTAGGATTTTCCTGTATAGGCTCATACAAAAATAATCCCGCTCAATCATCACTTATGACTTAGAAATGCGTGGCGGTCTGTATCTTCACAGACCCTGCCCTCTGCCTGTATTTTCTTGTTTTACCTTGTTTGGTCAGTTTCCTTTGGGCAGTCGGTGGCCCCCAGCCAATAGCGCGCAGGGTGTGAGGTGGGACTCACACGTAAAAACGTAGCGACCAGGTCCCAGATCGTAAGCACCCATTCAAGAGGAAGCTACGACAATGGCGGACACAGTGCCGAATAAACTAAAATAGAGCGAAGTGACTAACCAAGCGGACAAAGCTTGCATAGTCAATCTGGGGTTGGCTTTCACCCGCTGGTGAGTGCTTCTGGTGTCGTTCAGCGGATGAGGAGAAGGAGGGGCCACTTTGAATGTTGTGTTTCCAAACCGCAACCAACAAATCCTACTCATTGTGCCTTTAACATTTAATTTAATTTCTATGCCTGATGAAGTAGGCGTGGCACTCGGGGTGGCCAATGAGGTGGCCCAGGGACAACACCCTGTGGACACGCCCCTGATTATAACAACATCAAAAATATTCTGAAATTCAAACCTCAAACTCTTGCAAGCTTGGGTTTTGCCGCCTCCCGTCCCTGCAGTACATTTCCAGCACAACTGAAGACCTATATATTCTCTTTTGTTCAGAGGATGTCCCAAAGTTGGGCCCTTTAACCACGGCATCTGTGAGCCCAGACAACCTCACCTTGTCCTGGAGCACTGTCTCGGGCCACTTTGATGGCTTTGTGGTCCGGGTCAGTGATTCCCTGCAGCTGTTTGATACACTGGAGTTCAGTCTGCCTAGCCCAGGCAGAAACCTGACCGTGTCTGAGTTGCTGGACGCCACAGACTATGACATTGAACTGTATGGTATATCGCATGGGCGCCGCAGCCCATCTGTGTTCGCCCATGCCATCACAGGTACTGCGTATTTTTCCTTGTACATTTCTGTCTCGCTAAATGCCTTTTTTTTTTTACCTAAAGTTAACAGGGGGGGAAACCCTATTATATGAAGCGAATTGTAGTGTACATTTTTTTTGCAATCATTGCCCGCAATGTACTTTTTTTTAAAGTAATCCCGTCAACATGTTATTCCTTGTTGCTCATCTTTCATCATCTAACCAAACTCATCCAGCTCCTTTGCCCAGAGTGGAAAACTTGACCATTTCAAACATTACCCCATATGGCTTCCGTCTCTCCTGGGAGACCAAGCAGCAGCAGCAGCAGCAGCAGCAGCAGCAAGAGGGTGCCCCCGCGCCCTCGGGTGGTGGTTTCAAGCACTTTCACGTAGTTGTAACAGATTCCGGTTGGTTGTTGGAGCCGCACAAGTTCACTGTCCCGGGCAACCAATCGCACCTGGATCTGTGGGGGCTGATTACAGGCATTGGCTATGAGGTCAAACTGACCGGGGTATCTAGGTCAGGCCTTCTCACCCGCCCTCTGACGACAGTGGCTGTGACAGGTACTCGCAACAGTAGGGGGCGCCGATCCATACCTATTTATCGGTACGTCACCGGACTATAGGCGATGTTATGGTTATGACCGATGCAAGCATTTTAAGTACATCCATCGCAGACTCAATGAGGATATATTTGCATTCTTATTCGACTCTTGTCTGTTTCTTTTTTTTTCAGACTGATGAAATCTACCTACTAACCTCTTCTTTAACGATTCTGTTGTCAATGTCAGAGAAAACCTGACGTGATCCCTCGCGACGGTTTTCTCTTCAAAATATGACCAAAGTATATTTGTTTTCATATTTTGTGTGTTTTCCCCTGCTTTTTCGACTAAAGATTCAAATTATTTACATGTCGGCAAACATAGTATGATTCATCTGACCTGGTTTGGTGGTGGTGATGATGACGATGATGCTGCTGATGATGATTATGATGATGATGATGTAATGATTGGCTTCGATAGGAGGAAGGAAAACACAGTTGAATCAACAAAGCATGTCCGTTGACTTAAACGTTTGACTTGATTTTGTTTTGAATGTGCCGAGTAAACCGGGGGCCCAGTTGAATGGGTGCATGGGGGTCTTAGGTTCAAGTTTGGGGCCTGGAATGTGGATCTGCACTGACCTAAATAAATGATCCCAAAAAAGAGCTTCTTGTGTTTTTCTAAGCACCACAATCCCTCCGTTTGACCGAATGCGTTTGACTTTCTTGTTCTTTCTTTCCTGACATGAATGCATGGTGGACAGCGAGCGGTGATCCACCGCTTTGAGTCCAGATCTTGTTTTCTTAGGACAAAAAAAAACACCTGGAAAAACCCCCCTTCTTCTCCAATCTTACCTAACTTCCTCTACGGCCGCCTCTTTTGTCTCGCCGTCCGTGAATCTTGCTTGGTGAAACACTAGTGCACGAGAACCTCTCTGGCCTTTTCTCACCCAACACGAAAAAAAAGACCAATAAAAAAAAAGGACAACATTTCTTGGGCTTTCTTCCCGACCAGAGGCCGAACCCGAGATAGAGCATCTGTTTGTGTCGGACGTCACCGCCGACGGCTTCCGTCTGTCGTGGGCGACCGCCGATGACTTGTTCGACCGATTCGTCATCAAGATGAGGGACGCCAAAAAGGTGTCGCAGCTGCACGTGCGTGACGCCCGCGGTGATGAGCGCACCGCCGTGTTCACGGGGCTCATGAGCGGCACCGAGTACGACATCGAGCTCTACGGCGTGACCCTGGAGCAGCGCTCCCACCCTATTCTTGGAGTCGCTCAGACAGGTATATGAGGAGAACCGCTGCCGCACAAGAAGCCTGTCATTTCAACTGAGATATATGTTTGTATGTGTGACGTCAAGGGTGGCGTAAGGGGGAGTTAGGACGATTCCAAGGGCCCCGCATTGACAGGGGCCCCTCAGAGCACACTATTGTTGGAGGGGGGCCCAATATTATACTCTTTCATAGGGCCCACAATCTTTAGCAGTGCCCCTGTGTGATGTGTGTATAGACTGATTGAATGAACTGAACACAACATACACTGATTGTTGTCAACTTCAGTTTATTCAAATCACTTCTTTTTTTTTTAAACGTTTAAAAAACGTTTTTTTTTTAACATGCTCTTACATTTCTTTCATGATGTATGGAAACGTTTTGGAGTTTTTTTCCCCCACCCTTTTTCAGAAATGGTTGTTTATCCAAAATAGAGGTTTGCTTCTTCTGCTATAATTGTGTGTGTGTGTGTGTGTGTCTGTCTGTCCCTTCCCTCATTTGACTCCCTCTCTCCTCTGTGCTCCCTGCCTGTATTGTTATTTCCAGGCTTGGGTTCCCCTAGCGGCCTCCAGTTCTCCGACGTGACCGACCGCTCGGCCGTGGTCCAGTGGGCGGAGCCCCAGTTCAAAGTGGACAGCTACCGCATTATTTATGTGCCACTCCAAGAAGGTATATGTCCTACCAGATATATACTGTAGTGTAGTAGTAAATATACTATATTACTATATTAGGTTTACTCTGAAATCACCAGAACCGTCCATGTAATCATGTAATAGCCGAAACGTATTATTCAGAGGTTGATTGTAGTTGATTGTTCAGCCACTCTCATATAAAAAACAATGGTGTTAGGACCTGAACCCCAACGTTAAAAAAAAATGTAATACGGTATCCCAATATTTACAGTATCGCAATACATGTCGTATCGGCACTCGTAATATCGTGAGGTCCATGCTGATTCCCATCCCTTATACTTATGTAATTTAGGAGCAGTAGACGTCTCCAGCTCAAGGACGCCTACAGATAGGCTGTGGAAAATGAGGATCGAGATATAAGGGACTAAATCACTATTTATAATAATAATAATAATAATAATAATAATAATAACTCTATGTAATAATCATCTCTATGTACTCAAAGACATTAGTTACATGATGAGACAGATGTGATAAAATACAGGAGTAAAATAAAAAAATCACATTTAAAAGCATACAAATGAAGTGGCAGGAATAGGGACAGAGGGGTGACATAAAAACATGTCTAGTATAGTGAATGGAGCTGACGGTGTCCTTCACCTTCCACCCTCCGGTCAGGTAACCCCATGAGTGTGACCGTGGACGGTGCTGAGACCCGGGCTCTGCTGCCCAGCCTAGCTCCTGGGAGAACCTACCAGGTGACCGTCATCGCCGTCAGGGGTCTGGACGAGAGCTACCCCTCCACCGACACCTTCACCACAGGTCGGGCCCCACCTCTCTTCAAACCAACCCCTAGATGTATTGATTTTAGTGAACCCCCCTGTTTCAGCTCGAATTCAATCACCTGAGAGGAGGACGGAGGGGTTATCCCCGTGGTTACGACCCACAGCAACTTTTACTATAGTATACAATAGTATTCATACTATAAGTATACATAGTATACATACTATAAGTGGCCGTCAACATCAACCGCTGCCCAGATCTCAGTCAGTCTTCACTTAGCTTTTCTGTGCTCCGCGTAACGACGCAACCCCCTCATTGTGATTCATTTTCTGGTGGTCTGCCTCCTCCTCTCCAGCGCTGGACAGCCCCGGTGGTCTGGACGTGCTCAACATCACCGAGACCTCGGCCCTGTTGCTCTGGGCGCCCACCGCGGCCACCGTGGACAGCTATGTGATCACATACAGCGCTGATTCAGGTTAGGGTTGTGTACCGTAAAAAAAAAAAACAACCTTTGTGTGTTTTTTTGTTGTTACTGTGAAAAAACAAATGTTTGTGTGGTGTTTTTATGAGAATGTGATCGCTCAGCCGGGCGTGTTTTTTTGTTACGGCACTGGCTCAGGGGGGTAGAGCAGGTCGACTGGCGACCGGAAGGTTGCTGGTTCGATCCCCGTTCCCTGCTAGCTTAGTGCCGGGGACAGTACACCTAAGGCCGGGGATATACTTGCTTTTAACTACGCGTAATGCAAAATGCATTAGCATATGAGCAGTAGGGGCAGTGTGGGGGCAGTATGAGGATGTGACATGTGACAGGGTCAAGGGTCAGTAGGCACATCAGTGATCTCAGAATCAACATGATAGTAACATCCACGAGGGTCGCCATGTTTATTGTTTGCAATCCAAATCATGCAGATCCAGAGTTCTCTGGTGCCCTCTAGTGGAGTCCTCCAGTAACACGCAAAGTACAACATGCAGCCGGTTGTCTACGAGAACGTGTGGTTAAAAAGCAAGCATATCTCCGGCCTAACTGCTGACCCTAACTGCTCCCGACGAGCCGGCTGTCGCCTTGCATGGTTGACACCGCCGTCGGTGTATGAACGTCACGTGTGTGTGTGAATGGGTGAATGTGAGCCACTAGTTGTAAAGCACTCTTGAGCGACCATAGGTTAGAAAAGCATTGTAAAGGCCAACATGCAGTCCACTGACCATGAATGTCCTGCAGTGTCCCCAGTGATCGAGCACGTATCGGGGAACACGGTGGAGTTTCAGCTGGGGTCTCTGGTCTCTGCCACTAAGTACACCGTCGGGTTGTACGCCATGAAGGATGGCCAGGAGAGCGGGTCAGCCACCATTGATTTCACCACCGGTAGGTCCACAGTCCACACACACCCCGATAACACCTGAAACCGACAAAGTAGTAGCAGCTGCGAAACACTACTTTCAAGCAGCTCAACTCACCATGTCATGTGGATGTGTGTTCCCCCTCCAGACGTGGACTCCCCTCGCGACTTGACGGCCAGCAACATCCAGACAGACAGTGCCACGCTCAGCTGGAGGCCGCCGCGCTCGGCCCTCAGCGGCTACACGCTCAGCTTCTCCGCTGGTGGCGGTACCGTCCGGGTACGGGCCAACCCTGCATACAACATGTGCTTATATACATGCAACATGTAGACCTTGTTCTACTCCGCTACAGCGTTTATATCAGCGGTCGTGTGTGTGTGTGCATGCGTGTGTGTGTGTGTGTTTGTGTGTGTGTGTGTGTGTTAACGTGCTACAGGAAGTGTTGTTGAGCCCCACTGCCAGCTCCTACAGCATGAGTGACCTGACTGGCTCCACAGAGTACAGCGTCACCCTGCAGGCCGTCGCAGTTGACCAGCACAGCCAGCCACTCACCACCACCTTCACTACCAGTAAGACACACACACACAGCCAGTCTCTCACCACCACCTTCACTACCAGTAAGACACACACACACAGCCAGTCTCTCACCACCACCTTCACTACCAGTAAGACACACACACACACACACACACAGTGGCGATCTTAGCTATTTGGGGGCTGGGGGGGGGGAGTGCACGATTGTTGACGGGGGGGGGGGGGGGATCATAACGATCACGATCATAACACACCCCGGACCTACGTATTTTGGGGGCCCCATGGAGCCCCGTGGGGCCCCCAAAATACGCGGGGGCTCCAGGCAATTGCCTGGTTTGCCTCATAGTATGGCCCGCCTCTGCACACACACACACAGCCAGTCTCTCACCACCACCTTCACTACCAGTAAGACATGCACACACACACACACACACACACCCATCTTGCCACCAACACACATGCAAACACCCTGTCACTACCAGTAAGCTCACACACACACACAACCATAACCATCTAGCCACCAACAGACACACACACCGAGCCATCCAGCCACCCCCACCCCCCCCCCCCCCCCCACACACACACACACACGCATACAATTGTTTTTAAATTCTCCTTTTTTATTTTCATTGTATGATCACTCTACATTCAACAGTGCGTATTTACACATTGTATTACTCGCGTTAGGACGCATTCTCATGTGAGCGGTACAGACCCAGAACGCGTGCTGTCTGTGTTCCCTTGCAGTCGGCCGGCTGTACCGCCACCCCAAGGACTGTGCTCAGACACTGGTGAACGGAGAGCGCTCCTCGGGCCTCTACACCGTCTACCTGGGGGGGGACGAGAGCCAGCCCATACAGGTGTACTGCGACATGACCACCGACCAGGGAGGGTGGCTGGTGAGGAGAAAGCCCATGTCTGATATCTGTGTGTCTGTTTGTTTCACTGTGTTCATCTGTGTGTTTGTTTGTCCGTCTTTCTTTCTTTCTGTCCGTCTGTCTCTGTTTATCTGTCTGTCTGTCTTTCTGCTGCATGTTTATCTTGTGCTTATCTGTCTGTGTATTTATCAAATTGTCTGTCCATGTATGTGTTATTTGAAGTCCTTTCCAAATTCGAGTTCTTTGTAAAGTTTGGCTATTTCGACTGCGCACACTGCGGCGATAGAAGCCCAACGCGGCCCTTTGTTTCGGTTGCAAACTGGCCATTTTGTCCGTGCGAACACACCATTTTGGATTCTGTTGTAAGTATATCAGGGCCTTTAGTGTAACACTACGCAGGAAACTGAGTCTAACCACGGCAGGTCTTCCCTCAGGTCTTCCTCAGACGCCAGAATGGAAAGCTGGAGTTCTTCAGGAACTGGAGGAACTACACTGCTGGCTTCGGGGACATGGAGGATGAATTTTGGCTCGGTGAAGTGCCATCTATTATTATAATTAGTCTCCCTCTGCCTTCCTTCCTTCCTCTGCACACTCAAATCAATTCAGTTCAATTCAAAAAAGATGTATTGGCATGAAATAAACATTTACTTTGCCAAAGCAGGTTAAAAATGAATCAGGAATGGAACAATAACAATTTAAACGTATATAAAAAATTTAAAATAAGAAAACAAAGTGAGACATCATGTATAAAAAAGTTTAAAAACATTTTAAAAAAATACAGAAAGGAAAGTGACAAAACGTGCTGCTGTAAAGTTTATCTGGAGGTTTTTTCAAAACAGATATTACAAAAAACGTATTCTTCTCGCTCCGGGGACTGTGAACTGGCATACACACAGCCCATAGGAAGTAAGGGAACGGAAATTGCATTGCGGCATAACCGAGATAACGCCACAATTCAGGACCCTCGCTCAGCCTACGTACGAGACGAGTATTGCTCAAGGAGCCGAGAACCAGACCCTGAATCACAAAACATCTTTTAAAAAGTGGGTGTGGATTCAGGGGCTGGAACCAGGCAAGCACAATCCTCTCTCTGTCTCTCTGTCTCTCTCTCTCGCTCTCTCTCTCTTGATGACATTATGTTGGTGGTGATGTCACCGCAGGTCTGGCCAACCTCCACAAGATCACCAACTCAGCTCACTACGAGCTGCGCGTGGACCTCCGGGACCACGAGGAGACGGCCTACGCACAGTATGACAAGTTCACCATCGCAGAGCCGCGAACCCGCTATAAGATCTACGTAGGCACATACAGCGGCACGGCTGGTGAGTGCATCTTTTAACAAAATAAAAGTCCCCTTGGTCGTCATAGTCTGGCAAAGTAATACATGTGTTTTGGAAACGAATAAGGTGTCAAGCACATGCACACACACATATGCGTATTAAAGTTTCCGAAGATATCGTTTTGGGACTACTTTTGGTGTTAGTAATCCGACTAGCAAATATCCATTGGCTATATTGCATACTATATATTGTGACTACTATATATTGTGATTGTGCATACTATATATTGTCAAATTGTGATATATATATATATATATATATATATATATATATATATATATATATATATATATATATATATATATATATATATATATATATATACATACTACATACATTTTTACATTTCAGTTTATTTATTAATGCCTTCACCAGGTGATTCCCTAACCTACCACAAGGGGCGCCCCTTCTCCACTTTCGACAACGATAACGACGCTGCCATTACCAACTGTGCGCTGTCCTATAAGGGTGCCTTTTGGTACAAAAACTGTCATCGTGTCAACCTCATGGGAAAATATGATGATGAAAGTCATAGTAAGGTATGTATATAAAAAAAATACACACTAGAAATGCCTATCTTTTCAAGAAAAGGAAAAAAATGAAGTGAACCCCCATTTTAGCAGGATACTTCCATGAGACTAAAACAAGCGATCTGAGGCCCCCCCCCAAAAAAAAGGTTGTAAAGGTTTTAGGAAAAAAATTCACTTTAGGTTTCATAGGTGCAGGTGCGAGGGTCATACTACCACTCTGGAAAAGGGTTTTTAGCAGACCCTTCCTATTTAATAGAGAATTTCCCTCATTTAACAACTTAAAAAATAACAGAGAATGTTCACCAACACTTTGTGAGCGCCCAAACAATATGGTTTTCAACTGAAAAAACTTGATTTTGGGGGTTTACTTCCTACTTTAACTACAATAGACATTTTGTATTAAATATTGTCTTTGTTTTAACAGGGGATCAACTGGTTCCATTGGAAAGGACATGAGCACTCCATTCAGTTTGCAGAGATGAAGATGAGGCCAGTCAACTTTAGTAATTTTGAAAGCAGACGCAAAAGGTCATAGATTTAAGAAATACAAAATACAAATACCAGTAATTAACTGAGGTTGAAGTCAAGTCCTTTTTATTTGAATCTCTTCGACATAATACAATTAAATAAGTATAGGGGAATATAAGACAATCATGTACTGAATGTGATGCCACTGGCTATAGGAATTGTGCGTGACTATTCTAATGGAAAAACAACAAACCCCAGATAACAAATACATTGTGTTGATAATGTTGCCATAGACTAGAGAAAGTAGACCTGATTTGACACTGTAATATTGTGCATGACTGTGTTTTTTTTGTAATGTTGATGTTTTGAATAACCATGAGAGAGATTGCCTCAAACTGCCAAATATGGAAAGACATCCAAAAAAAAATTGAC
Organism: Merluccius polli; assembly: GCA_030340625.1. Taxonomy (NCBI): domain Eukaryota; kingdom Metazoa; phylum Chordata; class Actinopteri; order Gadiformes; family Merlucciidae; genus Merluccius; species Merluccius polli. Next base: position 78,196 of record JAOPHQ010006296.1, on the reverse strand, counting down.
CTAAAAAGCCATGAATCAAAAAAAAAAGCCAAGGTTCACACTGTAAGATGACACGTCTGGAAGGGGAAACAGGAATGTGTCCAGTAACAACGAACCATCACCTACCACATCACTGTGTTAGCATAACATTTTGAAAATCAATTCACCGACTCGCCAAATGTCGTGAAACTTCATACAGCCCACATGGTGGACGCATTTAGATAGTGGGAATCGAACCCCTAACCCTTTCTGTGTAAATGCCATGATCTACCTGACAGGTAAATTGTGGCATTAGTACTTAATATGGGAGGTTTTCTATGGAAATGTATATTTTACACATCACTCCTTTAGTACCTAGATGGCACGACTATTTAAACCACAGATAATTTGGATGATGTTGAAGGGAAGATGAAAAAAATGATTTATCTTGTTGAATATTTTGACATGTTGTCATACTGTGTTTACCGTTGTAACAAGGAGAGCCGTCTCTGAAGAAAAAGTCCACAAACGGCTGGTTTAAATTAAGTTTTGTTTGTTTTAACTTGACGAAAATGTATGTTTCTCTCTAACCTTAAATATATTAAAAGTTACTTTGTAACGGGATGTCATTCATTGTTTTAGGTAAATTCGCTTGATTGGCATGTTATGTTGGAGCACAGAACCATAAAAATCACAACAAAAGCATTATTTAAGCTTTATTTCAACTGTCATTACATACCTAAAATATATATAAATACGAAAATATATATATAAAAACATTATTTCGGTATTAATAGTATCCTCAGCTGTCAATATTGAGCATTGCACCTCCAGCCAATCCGTGGACATACAGTATACAAGTGCAAATCCAGAGATTTTCTGCCCTCTTGTGGTCAGTAATTGATTTCGGTTTTTCAAATACTGGTAATTTGAACTAATGTACGAGTATCAGCTTGACTATGAGTCCACGATGGTGTAATAGTTAGAGAAGAGCTCCTCGCCCAGACTGATATCTCTAAGGGATACAAGGATGACACATCTTAAAGGCCTGCAGAAAACAACCACAAAATCAGACAGTGTCAGTTAGATGACGTTCCACACATCCATTCAACTCCATAAGTATCTAGTTAATGACAATATTTTCCGATAAACATGTAAAATGTCAACAATTAATGTGTTTTCTTTTTTTGTAGTGTGCGTAGGAGAAAATATCAATCAATACTGTATCAGGCACTTTTTTGTAAAAGTTTTGTAAAATTTCAAATTTAAATCTCACCTCTGTATTTCATGACTGTACTTCACATTGGGAAGATACTGGTACAGTTCAAGAGGAAAGGCTTTAGGGACGTCGTACTCCTGATAGCAAACATTAGCAGGAGAGTCTGCAGTGGTGAAAAGACATTATTTCATTTTCAGTAGCGGTCAACCGTTGGTTACATCACATACGAATGCACGTGTCTAAACTAAGATGTCCTGTACATGTTGAGTGCCCCCTCTCTATATGCATGCTGAAAACCTGTATTAACGTAGTTCTCAGAGAACTCAGAGAAATAACACTGTACTTGATTAAAAACGCATTTCTCCATGTGTTTTGCAAGGACCGCCAGAATGCGTATTGGGCGACTGTTTGTACCTGTGAAGTTAGCGTGTGCATTTTTAGCTAGTGGAATAACCCTGACTTCCTTCCAGATCTGTGGAAATTCTCCCATGTTCAGATAAGATTATACATATGACTAATCAGACCAACCACAAGATGTGCTGTTGCCTGTTTCCCTGTGGAAAACCTCAGACGTGTTAGAATGACTATTTAGTAAACATCCAAAGCTGTGTACGTGTGTTTAATAAAAGAACCGGCTATAAATACTGTACGGCTATGAGCGCATTCTCTTTCCGCCTCTTTGAGATTGTCTCCTAGTGAGACAACGAACAAACAGTTGAACCCTCATATGTCTACCGTGTGTAAACAACCCCGAACATGCTCTTGTCTGTGTGTATTTCTGGGTGGGTGACGTGAATTGTCTGACCCTCGGTGGAAGTAGCGTCGTCATGACCCGTATGAACCCAGACGTACCGTTGCAGTTGTTGACATATTGGCCGATAGCCAGTGGGTTTTTTGGATGGGCTGTGAGCCAGCTGAAATCACTCAACCTGTAAGGGCCCAACATGTCCCTTTTGCTACAGGACCTACAGAATGACACAAAAACAGAAGAAAAATAAACACAAAAAAAACAAAACAGTACAATTTATTTACACAATGTCATTACACAATGACATGTTTCCTGATATGCAATATATATCATGAAACGACATATTTGTAAAACATTACCAAAATATTCATATATCAAGTAATGTTTCTTACTTGTACACCAGTTTGGAAATTCCTTTATCGTTCCCATCCACCAGGATGCCATCGATGCATCGAAACACAAAAGGGTTTCTAACTGACTGGAAGAAAATTGGTTCATACGCCTCATATACTGTGCCTTTTAAGGGAGGAGTAAGATAAGACATTTCACCGTTAAAACAAAAATAGTGTGCACGTAATCCACAAACCGGCATGGTACAAGGTTGTGACATTCACCTGGATACATGGCAACGACTGTCCCCTTCGGGACGAACCCTTTGGTGACGAAGACCCCGACGCCGGCAAGTGGAACGGAGCTGGGCATCCGCTTGATGCAGAAACCCACGCTTTGAAATATAACGTCATCATTTTCAGCCATCTGCCTTCCTGAAACGACACAAATAAAAAGGACCGGTGATCACCGTGATGTGCGTATTGTAAAAAAAAGGTAGAATACAAGGTTGCCAAATCTCAGAAATAGTGTGTGACATTGCTACGCTAAAACCTTGCCATGAATTCACCAAATGAAGAGGGAGACTAATATAAAGTTCTCTGTTTAATGTTGAATCCATTCTCTGCAAAAGTCCTATGAGGAGTTTCATTCACTCTAAATGAAGCGCTGTCTCTTTAAGACGGAGCAGAGGGAACAGAGGTCTATAAAACTGCATTTTATGGAGTGCTGCCCCCAATCTAATCTACGTTAGTAAATGATCCTCACTGAATCATTGATAACAGCACTGCCAATCTAACTACGCAGAATATATTAGACAGATCTATAGGGGAAGCAAAACATATCCGTAGGAGAAGCAGTCAGACATCACAAAAAACAATAACCTTACCCTCATAAATCTCCTGTGCGTCAGTCTTTCGGGTTTGGACTGATCTTAGAGAAGTGGCTTTCAGGCTGCGTTTCTCCAGGGCGCCATCCCTCGCAAGCAGGGCCCCGAAGACCTTCAGCAGAACCTCAGAAACCCCCTCATCGTGGATTGGCTTGTCTTGAACACACTTTGTTACGTGCCGTAGAGACCTAGGAAAAGCACCGCAACCTGTCACAAAAGCAGGATGACAATACACACACACACACATATATATATTTTTTCTACCCAGAAGAAAAATGATGAGTTCCTCGGGTCGCCAGCAGGTGGCAACAATTCGCCGAAAGTGACAACCAGTCAGATAACAGAAGAAGTATCCAAGCAGCATCAGTGCTTCATAAGGACACATTCGAGGTGACATTGGAAATAAATAGTTCATAAAAATAGACAGTGTAATAAACAGTGAACGGAAGTTTGGTTCCCAGCGATCCCCTATAACATCAGGATGTGACCCTGTGTGTTCATACGCAGTGCAGGGCCACACACACACACACACACACACACACACAGTATATATATATATATATATATATATATATATATATATATATATATATATATATATATATATATATATATATATATATGGCAGTGAGTTCGAGTAAAGCATATTAAAGGTCCCCTATTTTACCATAGATAGATCAGCCTACCAGCCTACCCAGTGGACTGTACCAACTGGTAGACTGATCTATCTATCATACATCTGGGTGGACACTCCCACTTGTGATGTCATTAGAGGGTAGATTTTGACATGGCTTGTAATTGGTAATCAACATCATCACACCTGGTGGTAAAATAGGGGACCTTTAATTTATAGGCGGCAAGGGGATACGTTGCATCTGCAGGTCCCGCTAGTGACCTGCAGGGGGAGCTGTGACTCAAGTATTAGGTCAAGTATAGAGGCGGTCACCGGACCAGACTGAGAGTAAACCCTATTTGTATGTAAAGTATACATAATAGTGTATATTAACCAAAAAGAGACACGCGTGGGAACCACACCCGAGACCTCATCATTTTCCAAAGTGAAGCACTGCGTCTGAATCGCCAACCCACCTCTCGTTTCTGTGGAGGTTGAGCGCAATCCAGGGCACGAATCTGTGTCTGTAGTTCCTCCATGTGAGCTGCATGCGCTTGAACGCAGCGCGGATCATGATATTCAACTCAATGGGAGAGGTGTTGGACATTAATACCTGTGTGTGTGTGGTTTTTCAGTTTAACATTTGAGACGACGGCTCTTCTTCTTCTTTCTTCTTCTTCTGCTTCTTCTTAGACAGCTCACTCATGGTTGCCACCTGCTGTTTCCCCAGTCACCACCTGGGGAGGATTCAGGAGATGAAAGTCTCCACTTGCCATTAGCCTTTGGTTTAAAATGTCTGTTGCAGCATCTTCTTGGTCTCTCTATATACACACACACTTATTTTCCACACAGATGAAAGGCGTTCAAGGCGATCAGGTAAAATTAATGTGTAATAAGTATAATATGTCGTCGTTGTGTATTATATTGCCCTATTACATCTCTAGATTTCTCCGGTTTTCTTTTTCAGAATAGTATGTGTCATCGCCGTAATATCAATCTCATGTGACTCGACTGGGTTATCATCTCCAGAGACACATTTTAATGCCAGGTATGGAAAAGGTCCAATTTTCTGGTCCCTTTAATCCATCAAAAACATATTGCAACTTGGGAACTTGCAACTAATCGATTTAACTTTATTTATAACACACCTTTCCTACAGCAGGCTGCAACAGCAACACAAAGTGCCTTTTAATTATATTTTATTTAACCAGGAGAGTCCCACTGAGATTAAGAATCTCATTTTCAAGGGAGACCCGACCAAGCCAGGCAGCAGCATCAGTACCAAACATATTACCGTTACAGACAGAAAACACAAAGGAAACTAAATTAAAAACTAACTGATGAGTGAACTCATATTGTTCTAGGGGTTAGCCATGGTAAATTAAAAACATTGACATCTTAAGGACTCTGCCTCTTATTCTTTCCTTTTGGATTTAAACGCATGAATACATCGAATACACAAATAAAAGAAAAAAACAATAATTAAATAATACAATAAATCAATAAAAACACTGTAATAACACATCCTAAAAATGCAGGGCTAAAAGGGTACATTTTCAAATTGCCTTTATAAGCGTTTACAGATTGACATAGCCTCAGGCTGTTCCAGAGACGAGGTCAGAGGACAGCTGCCTACAGAGGCTGCCCCTCTGTAGGTCCTGGTCCTGGTCCTGGTCCTGGTCCTGGTCGGAGGGACCGTTACAAGGCCAGTGCCAGAAGACCTGGGGGATCTACATGGTTCATAGCTGGTGATGTCAAGGCCATTTAAGGACTCATCAATTAATAAGAAAATCCAAAACTGACATGTCACTTATAAAAGGGCTTTTAAAACTTTAGCTATATTATGTCAATTATAAAAGGCTGTCTTTGTAACCATTATAATGTGTGATTTAAAACCAAGATCTGAATCTAAAATGACACCAAGGTTTTTTAACTTTTCTGTCTGGGCCACACAGGAAGAGCTCTCTGCCTGGCTTGTGTCCGATGATTACAATTTTTTTACAATAGTTTTATCTTCGTTTCATTTCAGGACGTTTGTGTTCACCCTGAGAGGAGGGTGTTTGGGTCGGTGGGCTCCGCAGAATGGATGTGGCGATGTGTTGTAGTAGTCTGACCCTAACCCTATATTTGTTTGGACCAATTGTGTTGCTGGTTCCAAGCACCCAATTGGTTATTAACAGCGAACACAAACTCGGCCGGCAGTAGTAGTAAACTGTAACAAAGTGTCTGAAATCAACACCGCGTAGGCTGGCCACAGTAGAAATACAAAATCCCCTTCTGAACTCTTCGTCCGCTCGTGCAAATGAGTTTCTTTCCCGGCCCAGGCTCTGTGCCGTCTCTCCCCCGAGACGCTCTGCTGTAACATAATAGGACTGCTGGATCTGCTGGAGATTAGGCTGATAAGTTACCTCATCATTGACACAAGTCAAAGGGATTTCCAGGTCACATTTTATGACACTCCCCTAACACAGACCCCAGTTCTAGGCCATACTGGCTGATCAGAATGAATGAGATCATTATCATTTCCAAACACAAATGATTATCTGGGGGGGGGGGGGGGGGGGGGGGGTTGTGATGATATCACATGAGGCGTGGTTACTTGAAGAGAGATTCATTTGTTTCTGCAGGACTACAAGTCAGGATTGCTGCAGAAATAGGACTACAAGCCCCAGGGGCAGCCACCCTCTGGCAGGAGGGGACAGGGTGTGCACTGGGGTCCACCTGGCTTAGATAAAGCTGAAGGCATGCCGACAGAGAAGGCTGTCTGGTGTGAGGGATGGTGTAATGACTAGAGACGGTTTACGTTGAAAGAAAGAAGCTTGATATGCTGATTTGTTTTTGGTTTTTGTCTTTTGGTTTATTAAGAAGAAAATATGATATATTGTTTTGGTATTAAACCACTGGTTTTATGCACATTTTCCCCATTAATTCACACTACACAAGACACTGTGGACACCATGGAGACCAGCCTGTCACAACATTAATTAATAATTAATTAATTAACACAGTATTAATTAGTAACATTTCAAAGTGCCTGCTCCATTACACTATTTATATTTAACTTGTGTTTATACTTTGCTCATATGTTACAGGCAGGAAAGTGAAGAACACCTTTTGACCCTCTTTCTGCCTTAATAGAATAGCTCCTTAACAAAATACCTCCTTAACAGAATACCACCTTAACAGAATACCTCCTTAACGGAATACCTCCTTAAGAGAATACCACCTTAACAGAATACCACCTTAACAGAATACCTCTTTAACAGAATACGTCCTTAACATAATACCTCCTTAACAGAATACCTCCTTAACAAAATACCACCTTAACAGAATAATTCTTTAACAGAATACGTCCTTAACATAATACCTCCTTAACAGAATACCTCCTTAACAAAATACCACCTTAACAGAATACCACTTTAACAGAATATCTCCTTAACAGAATACCTCCTTCTTAACAGAATTCCACTTTAACAGAATATCTCCATAACAGAATACCACCTTAACAGAATACCTCCTTAACAGAATACCACTTTAACAGAATACCTCCTTAACAGAATACCTCCTTAACAGAATACCACTTTAACAGAATATCTCCTTAACAGAATACCACCTTAACAGAATACCTCCTTAACAGAATACTGCCTTAACAGAATACCACCTTAACAGAATACCTCCTTAACAGAATACCACCATAACAGAATACATGTTTCTAGATTTCATATTTAAGTAACTACAAGTAGCCTACACAATTATTTCAGTAGTTACTAAGCCAAACTAACCTTTTCATCATCATCGTTAGCATATTTGTATATATAAGTATAATTATGCAATTATGTAGGCCTATGGCAACAAAATAATTACAAATAGACATTGTTTGTTTGTTTGTTTGTTTTATAGACCAGAAATGACAGATTTACAGATACACTTCATCAGTGAAGCAAGACATTTCCCTATAGCATGCACTAAGCTGAATCCATACAATGTGCATACAAACACATGTTGGTGTGTATGCAGTCTGTGTTCCTCTATTCTAAATTACCAGCTCTTGGCATGCAACTTCTAAAAACTGTTCCTTGGATATAATTCAAAATGTTGAGACTTTTTAAAACATTACAAGCCAAATATGATACAGTACAGCAGCATACATTGAAAACAATACATCATATTTTATACCTATTAATGAAATACAAAAACGTTTTGATATTTTCAGTCACAGAATGTCCTAGAAGAAAACATCAACGTTATGATTGTACATCGTTTTTTTCAGTTTCAGTTTTTCATGTACAGCTGTAACATTTTAAAAATAACATTCATATTTAACACAAAGGAAATAAATCTATTTTTTGAAATGTTACACATAACAAGCCCAGCTCCAATGCCACTATTGATTATCAAATACCACTATTGATTAGTAACATTTATATACATCTGATAAAGTAAATACTATCTATTTCCTTGAACTATTTAATATTGTAAGAGTATTTATCAGTTACCCATTCTCTTCAACTAAACTGTAGTATACATTTTAAGCAACGATTCCATCTATAGCATTTTTGTTTAATGTGTGGCCTATTGTATAATTTATATGTAGGCATTTATATGACATTTTTTATGTCATAACTCTATAGCTTCTTCATTGGCTGATTGGTATCTCAAGTATGAACTGTTAACTTTACATGCACTAACAATTACTTTCATTGACAACACTAATCGATTCCAAAGGTGTTAAGGCTGGAGGGTTCGACACATCAGATCTGTTGGATAATAAATCTCTTCAAGTTTTTAATTGTAGCACATTGTATATTAATATATTGACCATTATAGCCCTCATTAACTGCGTTCTTGCAAAACTGTACAACCTTAAAAAAAAGATGCGTATGATAATGAGTTATGTCTTTTAAATATAACGTATTATAATCGTACACCGAAATATTTAGGAGTAAAACTAAACTGTGCGGTTAATTAATCTTTACTTAAATAAATGAATAAACCAATATATGAAAGTAGGTAAGGTAACAAGTTGTTCCATTCTATGAATTTATATATATATAATTTGAATCCATAAGCAAAATCCTATTTTATTATAGTGTTACTTTATAGGTGTGAGAAAGTGTCATTATCTTTAGTAATCCATTTCTTTGGCGTTCTTTTGGCTTAATATTTCTGTGAATAAAGAGATTTTATTGTGTAAAATTGATAGGAGATATTGATTCTTTGAGAACAATATAAGATGAGCGCCTTTGTTACATGATGCCTTCTCAAAGATGATTGTCATGGTAGGTATCGAATGAGCTCTTCTCAATAGCAGACTTAAAGGGACTCAGTATGCAGAAATACAGAAAAGCTGTTTAAGAATGCAAGAAGGAGCCATTGGGACACCTCAAAGTGCTAATCTCAAACAATACTTTTTAATTAGGTAGTTCATCTTGCTATAAAATCCTATGAAATGCAAATTCCGAATCAGGGGACGGTTAAAGCTAATTTTGCTATATAAGCCAGTGGTAGTAATGAGAAAAAGACCATGCAAAGACCCTGTTTTTTGTGGATCAAACCTCACTGTCCGCTATGTAAATATCAATTTATTTTGTGCGTTCACGTCAGAGGGCAGGGGTTGATTAGGGCATCAGGGGATAGAGCCATAATCCTGCAATTCTCAGTCATGTTAAAGATGGCATTATGCATCATTTATTAAAGTTAGGAAAAATATAGTAAATATTCTGCACTATAGATGGTTGTACATTTTTCAAATGTACTCAGGGGGCTTTCAGTTCACGTTTGAGGGATAAAAGACAAAATTGCAATTGTCAATTTACAACAAACTACTACTGAAGGATCTGTTAACTGGGAACAAAAAACCTGAACAAAGTCTGCTCAGTTTTCAAGTGCTATTCGCCATGTACATTTGGAAACGAAAGGAAACTATGGAAAAAGTTTTCATTTGAATGAAAAGAATATTATTGTGGCTGTTGTGAGCTTGCTTTATCCATCTCTTAAAATATGTGACTGTCAATCAAATTAGTTACTGCCTGTTTCCTGTACTTACATGTACAGTATGATCCATTTATAAATTAATTAGATTTATTTTTACATTTGTTCTGAAAATGCATGAATTATGCCTTTAATTATTGCGATATGCCTTTTAGTTTTCATATAAATCTGTAATAATATTGGCGACAGATTATGTATGCATTGCAAATATAACATAAATTGTACGAATTGCAAATAGCAAACATAGACAAAGCACAATACACAACTTTTGGCAAAGGAAGATCACCTCATGGTTTTACAACCCAAAAAAAAGCCTACCACTAAAAGCTAAAAGAAGCCCAAAAAGTACAATCCACTTTCATAGCACAACTTCATAGCATTCTTGTTAATAAGACATGGATACACAAAATAGGAAAATCTGCACATGCAGATTTTATAGCACAGTGGTATTAAAGACTAAATCAAATCTTGTTGAAGAAAGACTTTAAGCCCTTTCTATATTAACATGTTTGCCTATCTTTCTTTTTAGCCTATGAATGGCAATACATGAACAAGCCTATAATCACTGTTGATGTAAGTAATGTATTCACTCTCTGATCCAGGACCAACCAAACAGGGAAACATATACTGGACTAAATGTAACGCATTGTCTGACAACTTCAAGGTTATGAAAAGGGTTTGTAAAATAGTTTCTACAGAGGTTTTGTCACATGTGATTTACAATGTTTTGAGCTGTGTCAGTCTCACAGCAACTATTTGAATTCTATATTATGGCATATAGACACACACCAATAACTGCATTTCTCATAAACACATTTTATTGCACTACTAAAAAGGGGGGGGGGGGGTCTCATCCAAATTGCAACAACTATGTTTTTGTTGTGAATTACCATAATAAAACTGTGAGTATGTTACAATACTGTAACCTATACTGACTTTGGGGGATGTGTGATAATAACTGCACATGTTGATATAATATTCAGAGTGCCCAGTATCAAACATGTGGCTAAGATCCGCCTCAATCGAAGAAAGCAAAACATCTAAAACAAGATGCTTATTAACAATTACTGAAACCACCAAAACCATGCCACTGATAAACCTTTATTGTCAACAGTGAGCAGCAGCAAAACTAAAATCAGATCTGCATGTATGTGGACCGAAACTTCAAAGTCTATACCTTTGTCCATCTCTAACCTTATATTAAACATAGACCAAAAGGAAATGTTGACAAAAAAACACCTCTAAGCGATACAATGAGCCGTGCTTCTAAGCATCTTTTGGTAATCACTACATTTGGTTACATGACACATGTTGAATGGCTGTCAAAATCAAACAAATTGTTCTTATCATGGCAGCTAGTGTTAGAAATCTCATGGGCTAGCGTCTAGCGTCTAGCGTATAGGAGTACAAGATGAAACATGAGCAACAAGTGTTTAGAAATTGACACTATGCTCATTTCAAACACCGGAGAGTGCACAAGATCTAGTTGTATAAGGTTATTCATCTCACTTGTGCTCAAATAATTTGGGAGGCTATTTGATAAAGCAATAATGCGTAAATCACTTTAACTTTAACATTTGCCTGACTTGATTCCTAATTATAAATATGTGTTCTTACGAAACATTATTATATCTACATATAAAATATGAATCTGTATGTTTCAAGTATCCACAAGGTTTTCAAAGGCATCATAATGTTAAGATTGAAGTGTCAGATAATAAGGCAATACAAAATGGATATAGGCTATTGTGCAAGGCAGAACAAATATACCTACTTTCCTTTAATTTGTTTGATTAATTTAGGGTGCAGGCCTCTTAATAAAGTGACAGTAGGCCATTATGTTTTTATTTCCACATGACTCAAGTCTAAACAGGGTAGGCCTATAGGTAAACATGGTATTGATTTGAATCGATCCAACACCAATCAAGAGGATCCTTAAGCAATCTCACAGACCTAAACTTTTCCTTGTTCATGAGGATGGAGGTGCGTGTGTGTGTGTGTGTGTGTGTGCGTGCGTGCGTGCGTGTGTGTGTGTGTTTGTGTGTGTGTGTGCGTGTGTGTGTGTGTGTGTGTGTGTGGATGAAAAGGTACCAGTTGCCATCTCTCCTCAGCCATGGGCCCTATATATAATACTCACACACTGAAGCACCACATGCACGCTGACGTGTGCAATCACAGCCACCGTCCTCCTCCTCCCTCCTTTCCCACCCATGAGCTGGCATTGATATGACACGACGACAAGGACTTACACATCATTGTACAAACGTGACGTGGATGTTAAAATACGCCGCCGTCCAAAACGCATAGGAGACTGAAGTTGTGAGCGGCAAAAGAGTTACAGTACGGCCTACATCAGTGCATATACAGTAGTAGTACAGCATCGCATCACCACGTGACCATCCCATCATCATGACAGTACATGTTATGCTACGATATCTAAGGTTTTCTTATCATCATCATCATCATCATCATCATCATCATCATCATCATCATCATCATGTTTCCCCCAACCCCCCCACCCCCAACCCCCAACTCGCTTCACCGCCGTTTTTCAACTCACGGTAGAAGAGAGACGCGCGTGTTTTTTTTGACGCTCATCAATCCGCCTGCCGCGGATCCTCCGCGTTGTCGCCGCGCGGCGGCAGCGCCTGCGGCAGCGGCAACGGCAGCGGCGACTGCGTCTGCGGTAGCGGCGTCGCAGGCGGCGGCTCTCCCGCCGCCGCCCGCTTCTCGCCCTGGTGGTGATGATGGTGGCACGCCGCGATGCGCCTCATCTCGTCCTCGTAGCGCGCGAAGTTCTCCCCGAACCGGGCCCACGCCTTGAGCGGCACCGTGATCGTGTTCCGGTACGGCTGCCGCACCTCGCTCACCTTCAGGAAGACGCCGTAGCGGTTGGCGCCCACGTCGAAGTAGAACCGCTTGTTGTCCACGCGGAACGACGCGGCCTCCGGCAGATCCGGACTCCCATCCTCATCCTCCGCGTCGTAACCACCCGCCTTGCCGCATCCCTTGCCGCGTCCGCCGCCGCCTGCGCCTGCGCCATCCTCGTCTCCGTAGTCCTCGATCAGCTGCGACAGCGCGTCCCGGAACTCAATGAGACCCTGAGCCGGCAGGACTATGGTCTGCTCGATGCCCTGGCCGTAGTAGCCCATGGTGCCGTGGCCCCGGACCACGGTCTGCCGGATGCGCAGGAACCGGCCCCTCTGGTTCTCCTTCAGGTCCAGGTAGTACTTGCGGTTGTCCCGCTCGATGAACTCGCTCTTCAGCACGCGGTGGGCGTTCTCGTCGGACGCGGACGCGGCAGACGCGACGGACGCGGAGGCGGACGCGGCGGACGCGGAACCGGAGCCGGCCGGCGACACCGGCGACGCGCGGTGATGCTGCTGCTGCTGCTGCTCCGGCATCCGCCTCCTGCTGTTGTGGTGCTGGTGCTGCTGGTTTTGATGGTTATGGTGGTGGTTATGGTGGTGGTGGTGCTGGCCGTTGTTGTTGCTCGCCTGCTCCTCGACGCGCAGCGGCGCCAGGGCGCCCCGCAGGCCGATGCGCGCGTAATACTCGATGAAGTCGCCCAGGCAGTAGCGCAGGTCGGGCGCCATGGACATGGACAGGGTCAGCTTGCTCTTGCGCACGTTGTCGTGGCGCCCGCGTCCGATCCACACCTCGGCGATCTTGAGGAACCGCCCGCGCGTGCTCTGCTTCACGTCCAGGTAGAAGCGCTTCTTCTGGATGTCGACGCGCTTGGACGCCAGCTCCTCGATGTCCACACCTGGCTGCTGCTGCTGATGCTGCTGCTGCTGATGCTGGTGTTGGTGCTGATGCTGATGATGCTGATGGTGGTGCTGATGCTGGGGATGCTGGGGGGCGCCGGGATGGACGTAGTGCTGGGGGTATCCGGGTCGCGGCATAGAATCCGACGATGGCACCCTGCCTCCTCCTCTGCCTCTATCCATGGCTCTGCAACATATATCAGCCATTGTGATTTTCTTTTTTTACCCCACCACCACCAGCACCGCCAACACCACCAGCACCAGCACCACCAACCCCCCTTATACCGCCGTGCAGAACACGAACAGCGATTATCCCATTCCTTGTGTCAAACGAGGGACAATGTTTAGCCTCCCCCCAAAAAAACACACAAGAAAAGAGTCAACTTGTTGTAGCGGGTGGTGATGGTGATGGTGGTGATGGTGGTGGTGGTGGTGGGGGGGGGGTATCCTAGTGATGAGTTTTGGAAAGAGATCCTACCTTAGATGACCTGCAAATGGTCGCTATACTGTAGCCCAACAACCATCCATTTGTATAAAAAAAAAAGTCGGGCCCGGTGGTGATTCCGGCGCATTTAATCTCGGACGCTTTCTGCTGCATTACCTAAAACAGTCTTCAATCAAACACATGGTGCATGTGTGTGAGCGCTGTCGTTGACGTGCAAGTCTGTCCAATATTGAAGGTGTTTTTTCTTTTTTTTTTGTGGTGGGTTGGTTGGAGGCTCCGCTTCAGACGGCCAGATGAACTCGATGAACCTCCCGCTCCTCCCTCTCTCTCCTCCCCATCCCCTCCCCCCCCCCCTGGCTGCTAAATCTAGCCGTTAAAGAGACATGGGTTTTTGAACGCTGGTTTTTGATGCTGTGGTCCTTGGCTGTTGTTTGTGCGGACCTACCGCGTGAAGCATGTGATTCTGCATGTGCAACAACATGTAACACACACACACTAACACACGCGTTAGTGTGTGTGTGTGTGTGTGTGCGCGTGTGTGTGTGTGTGTGTTGCACACTGCAGCGTCGGAAGCATAAAGCGAAAGACGTTGCTTTTCAGATAATGGAGTAAAAGTCATACTGGTATACATTAAATGAAACCCGCGACACCTACCTCATGTATATAATAATATAATGTGTGCACAATGTATAATAATGCATGACGTAAGCAGTCCATAGATATGTATCCCGGCATCTGTGCACTCTGCACCATTGCACTATGTCTGTAGCCTGTATCTAGTCTGTGTAAGCACATTGAGGGAGTCAAATTCCTTGGCCAATAAAGCTGATTCAATCAATTCTGATTATTTGTCACGTTGGGTTTGTGGCAGTCCTAAGCCCAGCATTTCAAAACTTAGATTTTGTTTTTAAATTATGTTATTTATTTAGTTTGCAATTTACAACATATTACAGAAATAAGAATGTATACAGAATTGTATCCAAAAAAACAAAAAAATAATTACAAAGGGTCCAGGGGGGTAATAATGCACACACATACGGACACATATATACTGTACATATATGCACTGTGTATATATGTGTGTGTGTGTGTGTGTGTGTGTGTGCACTCAAAACAAAGTCCCAGAGGAAAAGAGCCCAGGATGTCGACCCCCCACATGCTCCAGGGGGGCCCCCACCTGGTACTGGAGCAAGGGAGCGTGTGAACGCTGGGTAGGACCTTTCTGTGCTGTACACAGGTCACACTTGTGGACAAACAGCTCCATGTCTTGGCGACAGTTCGGGCCGATAGAAACGGGACCGGAGTCTCCTCAACGTCTTGGAGACCCTGGAGTGGCTCGCCCCCCACCAAGCCATGGACCAGCTGGAGCGCCTGGTCGCGAAGATGGATGGGCACCAGGAGTTGTGGAATTGGTCTCCCTCCCTCGGGCGCCTGCCAGTTGCAGTACAGCAGGTTATTGTCGAGGGAGAGGCTGGCCCACTGGGAGTAGTAGGTCTTGCTGCACCGACACTGCAGACCAGTTGGGGCGCCGGCCTGCTATCAACCAATCCTAAACCCAGTTCAAGATGACATCATCCACCTGTTCCTTCTGCAGCTTTGGAGGTCTATCGCCTCGAAGGTGGGCGGTGTGGTGCTGTCTCCACCATCCTTCACGACATTGTCCCCCCTGTGGAGAGCTGCTACCCTGGGTTCCGCCCTGTCCTGTTCCTCTAGGTGCTGGCAATAGCAACACTCAGTCACCTCACAGGGTCTTCGGGACAGGGCGTCTGCGTTTCCATGAGGATGACCCGCCCAGTTGTGCACCTCAAAGTGGTACCCCTGTAGCATCTCTAACCACTGGGCGAGCTGTCCTTCAGGTTCCCGGAAGCCAAGTAGCCACGCCAGGGATGCGTGGTTGGTCCGGAGCAAGAACCGCTGACCATACAAGTAGGGACGGAAGTGGCCCAGGAGTGGCTCCTCGGACCGAGATGCCGGAATCGGTGACACCGGAATGGGTGTGTGTCCAGCCACAGGCCATAGGGTCACCGGTGGAGGTGGTGTGCTACTAAAGCTTGGCAGCGGGGGGTGGAGACGGCTAGTGGGTTTTGCATGATGTTGGTACACCACCAGTGAAGCTTGGCGGCTGGTTGAGGAACCCCAGGGTTCCCAGCATGGTGGCATTGTCATTCTCGGCCGTCTTCCCTGACTGGTAATCAGGCCGGTCTCATCAGGCTAGAGTAGTTCAGGCTAGGGTCTCAGTGACCCTGAAGTGGCCCATCTCCCACCGACCCGTGGACCAGCTGGACAAAACAGGGGAGCACCTGGCCAGGGACCAGGAGCTGGAAGACCTCACATTCGACGCCAGTGTCAACAGAGGACACCGTCCCGGATGGTGAGGCTGGAACTCTGGGTGCCCCCCACACCGGTCGTTGGCCTGCCTCCACCCAGGCCTGGAGCCAGGAGAGGACAGGGTCTTGACTCAGGTCCTGCCCTCATCCGCTGAAGTAGTCAGCAGGGTCGCTACCACGGGGGTTACCGTTGCCCTGGTCCTGCCTGGTGGCAGATCTCAACGGTGGCAGATCTCAACAGTAATTCTCTGAAAACACCGGGTTTTTATTTGCTAGGATTAGTGGCGAGCACAGGTCTACATTGCTGAGTTAAAATTATAAGTGTAAAGTTGTGTTTACAAGATGTAGCAAAGTTGTGATAGCTATGTTGATGTCACAAGGATCCTTTATTTAGACTTTCATAGGTGTAGGTGGCTCATTCATCATTCTGAGCTGAAAGAAATGGAGCGTAAATTTTAACCTGCATCCCTGCAACACATTGGTTGTAGGCCTATTATCTCTGTACCGCGGTCACAGTAGGATTTAGGGATGGACTGAGCTCCACCTTGTTTGAAAAGGACAACGTCGCCCTCTAGTGGAGGTTTTCTTAAGTATGGACTATTTGAAGGAAGGAAGGCTCCATCGAATTCATAATATTATTTTTATTTCATTTGTATTTTTTATATTGTCTGTTGCAATTGCTGTGAAGTCTGTACACGGATTTATTATTTTCCTCAAAAGAGTAACACAAATACAAAAATCAAAGAAACAGGTGTGTGTGTTCATTTAATTTACATGGACACAGTATGGTCAAGTCATTATCAATCACACAGTGATTTTGAACTTCACTCAGTAAAAAAGTACTATCAAGGTAGGGTTACATATATAGGGTTACATCTGGTGCACAACGTGGGGCTATAGGTTGGCAACTGTGGGATTGAAATGGCATTATTAACCAATTTGATCTCACTACAGACTACTTTGAGTTTTCAAAAGCGTTTGATATATTTGGCAAAATCCCTCATCTTAAAAGAATCACTGAGCATTGCCCACAAAGTGTCAGTTTGAGGATAAAGAAGCTCTGATCTTAGAAAATTACTACGTTGACAAATGATCAGATGCACACTGGACTGTGACTGTAAGGTATACAGGTATAGGTTGCCCCTATACCTAAAACATTATGTTTTAAGTCCACAACATGCCCAAAATATAACAAAAAAATGAACTGAAAATAATAAACAATTTGATGTTATATTTTGGGCCCCGTCCGCTTTACTACAATGTTTAGTTGCAAGCCAATGATAAGTTACACTACAATGTTTAGTTACACCAAAAATGAATAGGCCGAATAATTGTCCAATTTGTTCTGGTAATTCTTTTTGATATAAATATTGTTATTATTTTGATGGGCTTCATTGGTTATTTTGTTTTTTGTTCATTCAAATGAAGTGGTTAATTTTGAGCCATCCAATTGAATTAGGCCTACTACAGGATGTAGATAACACAAATATTTCAGGAAACAGGAAATAAATTCTCATATTCCCTCGTGGCTGAGAAAGATTATGGAAATATTTGCTCTAAGATAAAGATACAACATGTAAATAGCAGATGTCATTAAAATCAGATTAAAATCACTGGTCTTTGAAATTCTTCATTTGCTAGAGCCCTCGCCCTCAGGCCTGGGCCTACATCTTTGATCAGGGAGGTAGAAATTAAAGGAGAGGGCAAGATAGGACTTGGAAAAAGCGACGTTAGAGGCTATGTTAGACACTGGAAATAAAGCAGCTGAAATACTATGAGGCATGGCGGCAGGCACAATATGTCACACCACCGTGGATGAATGAGATCCCTGAAGCTGTCTGGACCACATGGTCACACACCAGCCTCCGCTGCAGTCCATCCATGCTTCACATTTTCTTTTTACTATCAAATGTTTAATCAGAATTGTCTAGAAATATCTGGAAATCTTAAAGGATCAAAATGGTCGCTTCCTTAGTTGGAATAGTTTGGCAAATGAGGGAGGAAGGAAGAGAATCAGAAAATGCAGTGTTTACATTTTGCTTTCCGTTATAAATAAAATAAGCATCAATCAGCAAAGAATTGTTCAAATGAAAGCGTTTACTCAGCCTATCTGCGCCTCTTGTTTGTTTTACACACGTTTATGTAGGCCTACAGTTTTAGCTGTAGGCCTACATAAGGGTTAAGCTATATCTGTAACAGTGCAGCCAACATGTCAACACACATTGGGCAGCCAGAGTGTCTAACAACAACGCAGAGGTCAAAACCAAGAAGCAGCCAAATCCAACCAAAGTAAAATACACCCACTTGAGGGGTTACAGAGGAGTCATATGTGTGAAGCCTATTCCCATGGCTCCAATACTACAAGAGAGCAGACGGTTCACTGTGTGTGTGTGTGTGTTCACTGTGTGTGTGTGTGTGTGTGTATGTGACATCCTTTGTCCCGCCCACAATGCGCATGCCATTACGTGCAAGCATGTTGACAGACATCTGCATGCCTCTGCACGCGGTAGGGCTGCCCAACACACAAGCATGTTGCAGGCTCTTGCAAGACTCTTGCAAAGGTGTTGTGACTTTTAGGTTGAAGTTTACTTGAACATTTTATAAAGGAGGCATTCATGGACAAAAACAGACATGTTCTCAATAGAGCATAGCCATTGTAACATAGATAACGACCACAATGTAGGCCTACTGTACCACTGAAACCCACGTGTGTCTGTCCCCATGGTAACGTTTTTTTACATTCTAATTATTATCCTATTATTAAACACTCATTCCACTGATTTCGAAATGAAGTTTACAGTTACATGTCTAAGATTTAGGCTACCTTGGTTTTCAAGGGAGCTCATCAACATCAATGTGTCTTAATTTGCTCTACTTTGCTTTCGCCATTTTTATGCCATAGGGGAAGTTGTCACAATGAACAGGCCTACCTCTATTTAGCAAAACATGTTCTGTGAAAGACTGAAAAGACTGATGTGCAGTTGATAATGTGTGTATGTGTGTGTGTGTGTGTGTGTGTGTGTGTGTGTGTGTGTGTGTGTGTGTGTGTGTATATATATATATATATATATATATATATATATATATATATATATATATATCTATATCTATATAGATATATATATATATAAAAGACAGATCTGAGCTCAAAGCTATTTCTCGGAAATGGTGCTATTGGTGCTACCATCATCCCCAGTCACATTTCATATTTTCACATTTTGCCACTAAAGGCAATGTGGTATAGTGGTATAGTCCAGAGAGTCCACAACACCATGGGAACCCTGATTCCCAATACCGGTCCAGTGCAGCCTCCTCCCCAATAGGACCAATCAATCCAACAAGACCCAGTACCAGTACCAGTTGTGACCCTCACTTGTGGCCCTCACCCCATGACCCCCCCCCCCAGTCCGGTGTAACACTGTAACATCGCGACATTGACAAGAAGCAACACTGTCACACAGCAAACTGGTGACACTGTGCTGCAGCAGCACCACCAACAGTGACCCTCACTTGTGCCCCCCATGACCTCCCCAGTCCGGTGTAACACTGTAACAGTGCGACATTGACAAGAAGCAACATTGTGACATTGCAAACTGGTGCTGCAGCAGCACCAACAGTGACCCTCACTTGTGCCCCGCCCCCATGACCCCCCCCCCCCCCCCCCCCCCCCAGTCCGGTGTAACACTGTAACACGGCAAGAAAAGAAGCAACATTGTGACATAGCAAACTGGTGACACTGTGCTGCAGCAGCACCACCAGCAGCAGCAGCAGCAGCGGCAGCATTGCTACAATAGGAGAATAGGAGAAGTGGAGTCACCGCCCCATCATGTACTCCGCTGTAACAGCAGCTGTAGGGTGGAGTTTAAGCAGCGCCGTGTCTCGAAGAGCGGATGTAGACGGAACCGAGGGAAATAGTTATCTTCTCCGGCCCCTGCACTGACATTTTTTTTGTTTGGGTTGTTCCGCTACAAAAAAAGGGGGTGAATATATATATATATATATATATATATATAGGACCTATATACCGTCCGTGTGCTTCGTGTCGTGTGGGTGTAACATCCGGGGGGCAACCCTTTGCCGTTTAAAACCAGCACCGCTTCGCATTGGTAAGTCCGGGTTTTGTTTTGGGTTTTTCTTCTGTGGTGTTGGGGGGTGGTGGCGCTCCTGGTCCTGGTCCTGGTCCTGGTGCCTAGTCCCGGTCCCTGGTTCGGTGTAAAAAGTTTCGGTGTAGTCGCTTATACGCGAAAAGTTTCCACTGGCGTTAAAAAAAAAAAAAAAAACTTCACGTCGTTTTTCTCAACTTATTCCCCCCCCCCCCCCTCCTCGGCGTGGATGTCGACGGTGGCGACTGGGGGGGGGGGGGGGGGGGTGAGGGTGTGGGTGGCGGAAAACGCGGAGCGGGTTTTTTTTTGCGGCTGGAAACGCCGTCTTTTATACCGCAAATGCGGGATGGGTCGCAACCACTGCCCCTCTTTTTTCTTTTTTTTTTTTTATTTTTTTTCTTTAACGAGAATATATCTATGAATCACGCCGGAAATAGTAGTAAATGATAGTCATTTTTTTTGTTTTTGTTTAAATATATACGTTATATATGTATATGTATAAAAACCTGTGCACTTGTATAGCGAAAGTGCCCCCCCCCCCCCCCCCCCTTTAAAACATTTGTCCTGTAAAGTATTTTGACCACCCTCCAACTCCACGCATTCCCCAAATGGGCTGACAAGTCTGTTTTTGTTTCTACTAGGCTATTTCTTTTGCCTACACACACACACACACACACACACACACACACACACACACACACACACACACACTATAATTCACGGCCCTGCTTCAGGAATAACCGTAGCCCGTGGCTATGAGTGTGTGTGTGTGTGTGTGGAGGACAGGAATGCGTTCATACGTCGGCACGCCAGCAGCTCTCCCAGTAAACACACCTTAGAGCCACACACTCAGGAGCCACCAGAGGCAATTGTGTGTCTTTTGGTGGCTGC
Source organism: Merluccius polli (assembly GCA_030340625.1). Lineage (NCBI taxonomy): Eukaryota > Metazoa > Chordata > Actinopteri > Gadiformes > Merlucciidae > Merluccius > Merluccius polli. Next base: position 56,918 of record JAOPHQ010006296.1, on the reverse strand, counting down.
CTGAGGGAGAGCGGAGGGGGAGGAAAGGGGGGGATAAGGGGGGAGGCAAGGCAGGCCTGATTTTTTTTTTTTTTCCAACGCTGTTCTGCCAAGCCCCGCCCCACGCGGCGCTACGCACTTCAGACCGCAGTGGTGATTGGACGCGTCGCGATTGGCTGGCTGGCTCGGGCCGTGACGTGACGTGACGTGTGCGCGTGCGCGCGCGCGCCTTCGCATCCGGTTGTCTGTCAGTCAGTCGTGTCTTTTGCGTCCATGCCCCCCCCCCCCCCCCCCCCCCCTTGTGTTGTTGGTTTTAAAATGACAAGCGGACATTTTACGTATTTTACGTATGTTTTGAAGCATTTGTAGTGCTGTAGTGAATGATGATGGTGGTGGAGGTAGGCCCTAAATACCAATGGTATGAGCAATATGTGGGAAATAGTGTCATACATTGGGGGGAAAACCATTGTGGGATCATCATCCATACATGTACGGTTATTATAGTAGCCACAGTAATGTCTTACTAAGCAAACCCCTATGGATAAGATGCACTTTAGTAACCCGAGACTGAAAAATAAGTAGTAAGTGTGTTGGAGTAGCGTTATGCTTATGATAAGAAGATGCATTCTTCACATTCCTGTCCACTGTTCTCTCTGTCTCACAATGCTCAGCTGTCATTTGAAAGAAAGTTTAGCTTTTAAGTGTTTTCCCAACCTTGCGGTCAGGTCCCCACTTAGGGGTCGCCTGATGAAGCATATGGGGTCACACATGATTTCTGATTGAAGCGATCGATATTTGATGATACAGAAAAAAGAACGATAAAAGGTTTGAAAATTCTCCTAAAAACAGCCAGTACATGTGAACCAATGTGCCTAATGATTCACATAGCCGAGAGCTGACTACTACTAGGGTGGCACGATGCACACCCGGTCTTTAGGGTGTTTCCTGGCTCCAAATCAGGCAAAGGCAGAACCTCAGCCGCGGGCATCCTTGCCCTGAAGCCAAAGCGGCGTTTCTTTCTGCAGCCATGGGAAAGTTGGGAGTGGTCGGTGAAAGGTTATCTGTGCGACTAGCAGAACGTGGGGCTTTGAAGCTCGCCCAGTGTTGTAATTATTGAAGGCCACTGTTTGTATTCTGCTTATTCGCACTCCCCACTTGGGTATGTAAAAAATGCTAAACGTTTGTGCGCGCCGATATTTTCCCCTGATGCGGACCTACGTATACGAAGTGTCCGAGAAGCTTCACCCTCTCTCGGCTGCAGCCGACAACACGGCAGCCACGCGTCCGTGGCGGTGGCAAACTCACTCGGCGTTGGCGTCCCTTCGTCGTGACGTCACGGCAGGCACCTCGACGTCACAAAAAGAACGGGACTTGAGTCATCATAGGAGCATAGAAGATCATAGACTTCATAGGATTTTACACACGTTTTTCTTTCTTTCTAGATGACAGTATTAGTTCAGTAACACTCACAAAATGGCATAGACAGTAAGACGTTTAAAACAAAAAAAAACCTTCACTGGCACTTTAAACCTACAGCACCTTTAGGGGGCGACAGTGGCGCAGGAGGTAGAGCGGGTTGCCTAGTAATCGGAAGGTTGCTAGGTCGCTTCCCGGCTCCTCCTAGCTAAGTGCCGAGGTGTCCCTGAGCAAGACACCAAACCCTAACTGCTCCCGGTGAGCTGGCTGTCGCCTTGCATGGCTGACCCGCCGTCGGAGTATGAATGTCTGTATGAATGGGTGAATGTGAGGCAATAGTGGTAAAGCGCTTTGGAGAGGTCATACCTCTGAGAAAGCGCTATATAAATGCAGTCCATTTACCATTTAAGGCCCTTCCACATACGTTTTATTTTCAGACCGTTATGGCTGCCCCTAACAAACCCATTTTAATCGGTCCAAGCCAAACTGCAGTTAAACTAGACTATTACTTCATATTTGGTTAGTAGCCTGTGAAATGTGATAACTAGCATGGTTAACTACATTGGTTTTGCAGAACCAAACTTATTATTTTAGGATGTCTTATGTGTTCTGCTTACTGCTTGCTGTTTGGTTTTTACACATTTTGTCATGTGGTCTGTCTGACAGGGTTTTCTCATTGCTCAAGTTGGAAATTGGGGAAGGAAACCTTTTTATAGCACCGTGTCTGCCGTACACAATTTCTTCTCAAATGCAGCAGAATCTTTGCTTGTTTAAGTAATTACATTATGAGGGCTAGAAGGGTCCAGGTCTTCTGCACATTAATGGTTATATGGGTTAAATGAATGTAAATTGGGGATTCTGTTCTTTCAGGACAGGAGAAAGTGGATGATAAATGGATTCACCTCCTTAGAAGAACATTTTGTAGAAAAAGTTGTACAGTTGCTGAGATCGCCTGCTGATTGTGAAAGACTTGCAATATTGCAAACATGCATCATTGCAAATCTTTCACAATCAAGGTCTTTAGGGTTCAGGATAAAACTCAGGCTTGTTGGTGTTTAATCTATTTAAGGAAGTATGTGGCATGGTTCTCTCAAAAGGGATCTGCAGTGTGTGATTTTGGAAGCAACATGCGCTGCAGGAGCTGCCCTGCATCATGTTTCTCAGCAGGCCATATTTGGTCAAGACAGGGGTGTGCTGCTGTTGCTTCACTGAAACAAAAATATTTGTCGTAAATTCCTTGGGATTTGCAAGACTGAAGAATTGTTGTATTATTTGTTTTGTGAATTTGTTTTAATACATTTTTATTCCCGTAATTCCCTCAAACTAGGGAATATAACACCATAACAAAGGGTATTGTATAATTATTAAAGTTTGTTAATTAAAAAAAATGTTTTATTTAGGCAGGGAGAACTGTCTGAGACCATTGTCTCCTTTATAGCAGGGCCTTGCATTACAACACAATATTTACAATGACATGTAGTTACAACAAACAATAATACAAAAAAAGAATCAAGCACAAAAGAGTAATCGGAAACTTTCACGGATTACAGTATTAAAAATAATTTAACAAGGTTTTAAAAGCTGTAATCGAGACTAGGCCAAGGTCAAGGCCAAGGTCATCCTGGAGCCTTAGCCAAGTGCTTGGTATATCAGAGCTAAACGCTGTCTTGACAAAATCCCAACGCACTCATTGGACTTATAGTACATTGAATGTTGTGACCTTGTTTCATATCTATTGACGTACCTGGAAAGCAGTGAGATTAGATGGGTGTGGAGTTTACTCAAAACAGCTTAATAAACGTAGAGATTCCAGTGAATCCCAACCAACAGCTTCATGAAGCAGACAGCGGTGAGTGCGGTAACCAAGGCCAATTTTACAGTTCATTAATCAAAAACGCTATATATATTTCTGTTGTTACAAGGTTGGTTACATTGGTAACGTTTTGTCTCAGTTGCTCTGGAGTTGGCCTTGTATTGGGTTGAAGTTGCTTGTTACATGTATGACATGATGGGGGTCCTTGGAGTCGTGAGATGAAGGTGTGTGTGGTGGTGTTTGGTTTGACTGTTTGCATTTCCTGTAACAACACACAGGCAACACAAAACTGATACTTCCTCACATTGTTCATAGTATTTCTAGATGGAGGGGTAGGGCCATACTAGAATAAAAAACGCTTTTTGCCACATAAATAACAATTGTGTGTAAAAGTATGCTTTGTAATATGCAACATTATCAATTTGCCATCCTTCGGTGCCTTACATCACATCATGGCAAGTCATTGTTAGCAGGAACACGTCAAGGAGGTTGTCTTTTCTTGAATGGGAAAATTCTTCACGTATTTTGTTCTCCTCCCGAAGACGGCTGCTCAGTGCAGTTTAGTCCCTTTATGGTGGCTTGGTGTTGAAACTAGGTATTGTAGGCCTCTTTCTCTTTCGCTGTCTCGCTCTCCCTCTTTCTCTCTCACTAAATGTTGATTCGGTCAGCAAAAACTTGATTCCTCTTTATCTTATATCTTACAACAAATGAAGTCAAAATGAAGACTTTTGTAAGCCAATGATTACAATTTGCGCCTTTTTTGGGGGGCTCAAAGCTGTAAAGTGTAAATAATATAATGGCTGAATATTGTATGTTATTAATGTATGCGACATGCGTGTGTATATATGTGATACCATAGTCCAGCCCATGTGCATCTTCACCATGACCATATATAGTAAAGGAAACTAGGCCTTAATGGCCGAGAGGTCTTCACCTTTGCATTTTGTAGCCTTCATTCATGATTATATGCTTCATTATATTGTAGAGCTGCCTGCTTTTGTACAACCGCCCTGTTAAAATATCATTATTTTGAATTGTGTACTAGATGATCTAATGGTTGTTTAGCCAAATCATAGAACCACAGAATATATTGGATGCCAGCGATAAAGTATCAATGAAAAAGCTATTTAGAAGTGTGTGTGTGTGTGTGTGTGTGTGTGTGTGTGTGTGTGTGTGTGTGTGTGTGTGTGTGTGTGTGTGTGTGTGTGTGTGTGTGTGTGAGACCATTGAGATATTTGTGTTTGTGTGTTTGTAGTGAAGAAGAAAATCCTACAGGCTATGGATATGTTGTATTAAATGTCTTACTGCTGTGCCAGGAAGAGATAAGTCATTGTTGTGCGGTAACAGTTGACTCGAGTGTTCACCAACATTAGATTAAGGGTATACTGGTCATACATGGATGTGGCAGACTTCAAGATAGCCATGGTTTGACACGTTTGATAAAAATGTTGTCAAACTGAAGGTCCCCTAGTAAGGCTGGAAAATACACAAACGTTTTTTTGCCATTAAATTGTCCAATTTGCACACTCAGTATTGGGACTGTGCTAAAAATGGCCAAAATCTTGGTACTTGGAAACCATAACGTTTGACTTGGCTTGAACATCACACCGCAACAACTTAGTATGTACTTAATAATATATGTAATGACGTTATGGAACAGCATGTAACTACAGTGTGGTTACAGTGTGGTTAACGTTAGGGGCTAAGGTAACAATAGGCAAGAATGTCGTGACATTAAAGTACATGCCGTTACTGGTTGTTACATTGCTAACTGTGTAATTACACTGTAACAAGGACACTAATGTAAAGTGTCAACCTAAAAACAAAGTGGTTCAGCTGCAATAGTGCAGGTCTGTATAAAGTCACTGGATGGTCAGAGTGTTTTGTTTAGTAGCTGGTCTGCTTTGGGCACGAAGGGAAGGCATATGGCACATATGAATGCATGTATGTTATGCACACTATTTTCAGTCCTCGCTAAATGTGTGCCAAATGTGCAAAGACATCTGTATCTGTATACAACGTCCAATAAAATTTTTATAAGATGCAATAGTGGCTTTTGATATGCCTATTTATAAGCTATTTGATTATTTTATAATAACCAGAATAGTATTTACACACAATGATGAATTGTGCAATTACATCTGTAACTGTGCAATAAAATATTAATAAGGTGTTATAGTAGCTCTCAATACGCCGCTTCTCTTTTTACTATTTTTTATTGGAAAGTGTGTTGATAGGTCTTGGCATTTGGCGGTCAACTAGAAACAGATATTCTCATAGCGCATTTTACTCACAGATGATGGACTGTCGGATGGATGGCTATGCCTTTTCTAACAAATAATGTCAAATAATTGCTCTTATATCTTACCTACAGCACCTTTTTTAAGCATATCAACATTATCGCCTTCTTGGCTACATTTTGAAGAGCTAATGTTACGGTAGTCAAATACTTTTTAGTATAGCTGAACATTGCATTGTGTCCCTAAATCTAGGGCACCCCCACAGCTATGGCCATATTGTGGAATTAGGCATCGACACAATAATCAGCATTATTATGCTTTTGTACGGTATATTCAAGTTCCCAAACAATGTTGGTAATGTTTATTAATAGTTGTTCACTTTAGATTTAGCTGCAACAAGGCACGCCTAGTGCGCATGGAAAAATTGACTTTTAAGCCAAAACCAAAAAAGAAACACGACAGTAACTATGTTGTGTCATCCAGTCATGCATTGAATGACATTTGGCTCTCACTTTGTTTGGCCCCCATCTCAGGGTCACGTTGGGTGGGGTCACTTCTCATTTGGATGGTAATCATTGTTCTGCTTTATACAGGAACAACTCGGGAAGAAGTGAAGAACCGCAATCATGGTGGCACTGTCACTAAAGATTGGTGTGGGGAATGTGGTGAAGACCATGCAGTTCGAGCCTTCGACGATGGTCTATGATGCTTGCCGCATTATAAGGGAGAGGGTCCCTGAGGCACAGCTGGGCCAGCGTAAGTATTGTTTCTTTCTTTTTCAGTATATTTTGCGTGTTGACTTTCTTCTAAGAACTAATTAAGAAATAAAACTATAGGATGTTTTTTTTTTCCACATATGGTTCGTTTAAGCCCTTTTTTAAAGAGGGTTTCACTATATTTAGCACAGGGCTAACTTCTTACTTAGCCCTGTGCTAAGAGGGGTTTTGGCCAGGACTAAGAAAGTGATCACACTACGCTCTTTTTAGGTGGGCTTGGACCGACTAACGCTGCTCCAGAGCAGGGCTAGCGTTGGCTCCATATGTGCCTCCTGTGCTTCGTATGAACATGTATGAACACACGTCGCTATGTAGTCACGCACGGCAACTATCTTTCTGAGTCGGCGTGACATTCTTTTTAAACCGCTTTCCAATGTCGAATCGGTTGTTTGAATGTGCCCACTGTACTTACGCGTGTCTTCCTGAAAAAAAAAAACCACACCGATACTTTTGTTGATACGCTGCGAAACAAACATTTAAATCCACTTCTCGTGTCGTCTCGTCGGTTTTAGCCAAGATACATCCGTAGTTGTTTATGTCTGTGGTTTGCCTGATGCACTCCAAACATGGTCGCACTCTAGATGTATTGGTTAAAACGCACAAGAAGTGGATTTAAATGTTGTTTTTCGCAGCATATCAACAATTCACTATTCTGCATTTGAAATCACGGCAAACTGGCATCTCTGGGTAAAGGGACCAAGCAAGAATTCCCGAAATAGATGCCTGACATGAATAGTGTCCACATACATGCAAGGTACACAAAGACTTGTATGCTGTTCCTTTTCTACAGCCAACGACTACAGTCTGTTCTTGTCGGACGAGGATCCCAAAAAAGGAATCTGGCTCGAGGCAGGCAAGGCTCTGGATTACTACATGTTGAGGAATGGGGTGAGTTGAAATGACACGTGTGGATAATACACATCCATACCGAAGGTAATCGGCATAAACATATTGTAATTAAACATTTGAGTCGGAATACAAATAAAGGAAAGCCAAAATCACAGAATTACAAACATAAGTCTACACAATATGTAATCGAATATAAATAAAAGTCTCTCTAGCCCTTACCTTGCTATCTCTGGGCAGTGTGGCCCCATTTTAAATGTAAAACGTCGTTTTTATATATACATATATTTATAATTCACAATGGTGGAGAGACGGCCAGGGAAGATAATTCCCATTCTGCCCTTTGGCTGTAACGGCTTGCACTGCCAAAATGTACACCAGCCAAAGTCCACTCAAAAGGAGGCTTGCGTGCGTGCGTGCGTGCGTGTGCGTGTGTGTGTGTGTGTGTGTGTGTGTGTGTGTGTGTGTGTGTGCACGCGTGTGCGTGTGTGGGGGGTGAGAAGGGTCACGGTGTACTATCCACACGTACGTACGTTTGGGTGGTTTTTTACTTAAAGTCCCACATGTACAGTATGTATGTATGTATGTACGTACGTACGTATGTACGTACGTACGTCTGCGTGTGATGAGTTTAACTCCATGCAGACCGCACATTCGTGCGCATGTGTGACTCGTGGACATACGTCTGCGTGCGCATTCCTTATGGGGGGGGTGAGAAGGGTCACGGGGGACTAGACACATGTACGTATATTTGTGTGACTATTTAGTACAAATCAACAAACTATTTAGTACAAATCAGCCATGCAGACCGCACCTTTGTGCGGTTTTATCTGTTTTCGTCATTTATGTAGCCTTAAATGGACTAGATAGACCTTTCCAGGTAATCAATCAATGAAACTAGGATAATAATAGGCCTATTCATAATTATAGGCTAATAATATTAGTCAATTATTGATCATTTATTGTCATTCATGTTGTTTTATTTTCGTTTTTTTTTTTTTTTTTAAACCATTCAGCTCCTCTGTGTTATAGGAACATGAATGACAATTCATGACAGCTAAAACAAAAAACGATGAATAATAGACTAATATTATTAGCCTATAATTATGAATAGGCCTATTATTATCCTAGTTTCATTGATTGATTACCTGGAAAGGTCTATCTAGTCAATTTAAGGCTACATAAATGACGAAAACAGATAAAACAAAATGACAAAAACAGATAAAACCACACAAACGTGCGGTTTTAGCAGCGCATGGCTGATTTGTACTAAATAGTCACACAAATGTACGTATGTGTGGCCTTCTCACCCCCCATAGTTTGTGTGTGTGTGTGTGTGTGTGCGCGCGCGTTTGTTATGATTATTAATGAAGGATTGAAATAATCTCTTTATCCATACATGATGTGTGCTTTACTCCAAAGTGTTGCTCTTTTTGTGTTTTTCTAACTCGATTGTACCGTAGCACTGCTCTTTAATAGGTACTTTTATCACTGTGGAGGTTTTTAATAGCTAGTGGAGGCTGTTTAATAGTTATTGATATCGCTGTGGAGGTTTTTAATAGCTAGTGGCTCTTAATAATGGAGGCTGTTTAATAGTTACTGATATCACTGTGGAGGTTTTTAATACTGCGCTGTGTCCTTCAGGACACTCTGGATTACAAGAAGAAGCAGAGGCCCCTGAAGATCCGCATGCTCGACGGGACCGTAAAAACTGTCATGGTGGACGACTCCAAGATCGTCAGTGACATGCTCATGACCATATGTGCTAGAATAGGTGAGCACATTGCTTTTCTTGTCTTTTAAAGTAAGTTTGTATTGCGTAGACGTAGCGATCAACAATTGATATCACCGTTATTGTTCTGGGAGCGGTCCACAGCCTGAATGGGCTCATACAGAGGCAGGCGCCGTCTACTCGAAAACGGATATTCTGATTCACGGAGCATTTTGCTCACTAATGGCTGACGGATGGCTTTGCCATTTCTAACAGATTACACTCATTTTGACTTGCACCAGGAGAGCGGCCTATCATATGATGTTGTACAGTAATTAAGTCTACCATTTTGATAATGGACCGAGACGCTTGCTTGCATAGAATTGACATCAATTGCGGAATGGATAAAACAGCTGAATGTTTGTTGAAAGTTTCCAAGGTATTGACAGGCAAATCTTGTCGCTTTGCTGGTCTACAAATCTGCCATTTTGTGCCTTCAGTCCATTATTTTAAATATCAGGTATGAATGGTATGAACAAAGTGGAAAAAGGGAACAAGAATGTTATTCCTGTGTGTGTTTAATGGAAGGAGTTTCATTCTAAGTTGGCGTCGACTGCACTTGAACACTTGTTGGAAATGCTGAATGTTTTAACTGCATTGACTCATGTGTGTGAATGGCGTTTGTTTTAACCTCACTTTATACCATGGTCTGGGTGAATACTCGATTCTGATTGGTTGGAGGGTGTAGGTTAAAAAGTGTTAATGTACACCTAGGAAAGACGTTGACGCTATGAAGACGCTATGGCCACGTTGCTTGGCAACGCCTGCATAGGGGAGATATTAAATAGTCCGCTCGACTTGTAAAAATAAAAAAAACCTCACGATTTTAACTCTAAAACACATTAAAGTATTATTAATTGATTAAATATTTCTTTCTTTCATAAGTGACCATGGTATAAGCGGGATAATGCCCTTCGAGGTGTCCATTAACAGAAATGAATAGACTTTGCGGTTCACGCCTCCGTCGTCCATTAATTTCTGTTAATGGACACCTCGTCGGGCATTATCCCTTACGTATTCGACCCGTAGGCATCACAAACTACGACGAGTACTCCCTGGTCCGAGACGTGGGCGAGGAGAAGAAGGAGGAGACCACGGGTACTCTGAAGAGGGACAAGACCTTACTACGAGACGACAAGAAGATGGAGAAGCTGAAGCAGAAACTGCACACGGACGACGAACGTACGGCACTTATTATTCAATATTCTCACGTTACAAAAATGCTGGTAACACTTTATAATAACGTTCAGTCATATCATAAGTAATTCATAAGCCTTAGTGAATGATGAACAACAAAACACTAATACACATTTGTAGATGATTAATAGTGCTGTGTTAAAGGGCCCCCGCCTACCAGCATATCCAGTGGACTGTACCAACTGGTAGGCTGATCTGTCCATCACACATCTGGGTGGACACTCCCACTTGTGATGTCACTAGAGGGTAGATTTTTGACATCGCTTGTAATGGCTAATCAACATCACACCTGGTGGTACAATAGGGGCCCTTTAATATAGCAATTATTAATCATCTACAAATGTATATTAATGTTTTGTTAATGATAAGTTCATCATCAACTAAAGGCTTATAAATGAATGTTTTGTTGATGTTTAGTTCATCGTCAACTAAAGGCTTGTAAATGACTTATGACTGAACGTTATTATAAAGTGTTAGCAAAATGCGTTGGTTATTTGTGATGCTGAGTATACGGCGTGGATGTCCCCCTCCAGTGAACTGGTTGGATCATGGGAGGACGCTGAGGGAGCAGGGCGTGGAGGAGATAGAGATGCTGCTGCTGAGGAGGAAGTTCTTCTATTCGGACCAGAATGTGGACTCCAGGGACCCGGTGCAGCTCAACCTTCTCTATGTCCAGGTGCATCTCTCATGTCATCATTTATCTTCACAATATTAGCAGCTAATGCGAGCTGAATTTGATTAATTTGTTTTTTATTATTTTAATATGTTCTTTTCTATGAATTCCACGAGTTCAGTCATTTCCCTATGTGGAAAATAAAGACTGTATTGCAATACAGGATCAGTGTTGGTATGTACTATACCTTTAGCTGGTGTTTCATCATAATTATTGATATTTTCTTTTGCGCGTGTGTATGTGCGTATGTATGTGTTAGGCCCGTGATGACATCCTGAATGGTTCTCACCCGGTCTCCTTTGAGAAAGCATGTGACTTTGCTGGCTATCAATGTCAGATCCAGTTTGGGGACCACAACGAGACAAAGCATAAGCCCGGTTTCTTGGAGTAAGAAATACATAATATTCACTGTAGTGAGACTTACACATGCAAACTATTTACTATAATATGTGATGTTGTCTAGGTGGTGGGTTGGCCAGTTAAATAATTTTGGTACCAACATTTCTCTTTTCTTAGTTTAAAGGAGTTCCTTCCCAAAGAGTACATTAAGCACAAAGGCGAGAAAAGGATCTTCCAGGTAAGAACTGTGGTCTTTTTGGTCTTGGCAGTTTATTCAGTCGGTTTGTTTACATGCACAGTCACACTAGACACCAGGTTGTAATGCGGTTTCGTAACTGCCATGTAAACACCCAAGCCTAAGAGGACATTGTCTTTCGTTATCAGGAAATCTTGGTTTTCTTCATCTTTTTCCCTTTTCTGGTTTAAAGGTTTCTAGGCGAGGTGTGAAGAAACACCAGAAAGGCCCTGTTTAATAGCTCACACATGACTTGGTTACTTACTGACTTTAGACGTATAAAGCATTTATTATTTGTCTTACTGTTCACTGATTATAATAACGCTGAAGCGGTACTCTATTAAAATCATGTAGGATTTCTTAAAATGAAAATGAAAAACTAATGTGTGTATAAAACTATTGCTTGTTGTTAAAAAAAAAAAAGTCATGACCATGGAGAATGGAATGCTACAATTTAACAAACAAAATGTGTTTTTCCTTTTGCAGGCGCACAAAAACTCCCAGAATATGACAGAAATCGAGGCTAAAGTCAGCTACGTCAAGCTCGCTAGGTCACTCAAAACATATGGCGTGTCATTCTTCCTTGTGAAGGTAAATCCATCCATGAAATTGAAGCTAGCAGAAGTATTGGACATGACTTTCAATAATAGTTATATTTATTTATAAAGCCCTTGATGGCAACAAGTCCCGCTTGCAAACACTACATTTGGGAAAACTGCTTTTAGTTTTTGTGCTGCATACTCTTGGAACAATTAAAACAAATTAAAACTTAACACAATTGTACCTTATTGGTCGATTTAAAACCATGATGACAAACTACTCCACTCTTGAATATAACTGGTTTTAATTGTTTTTTGTTTTCTCATTAATCATTTTTTGTATGCATTTATTTTAATTGTACACTTGACATCATGGAGAATGGGGGCATCAATGGGGCCCTCGATGTTTCCTCAAGATTTAATTAACGGTTGAATGAATGAATGAACAAATGAATGAATATAACCTGACATTTGATGCATTTGATAATTTTCCACTTGATCGTCCTTTGTGATGACACACATGCCTAACCATAACTATGGTCAAACCTTTTGCAGGAGAAGATGAAAGGAAAGAACAAGCTTGTGCCCCGTCTGCTGGGCATCACCAAGGAGAGTGTGATGAGAGTGGATGAGAAGACCAAGGAAGTCATCCAGGAATGGAGCCTGACCAACATTAAGCGCTGGGCTGCCTCCCCCAAAAGCTTTACTCTGGTTGGCCTCCATGCTTGCTTATTTATGGAAATCTTTGTGAATATAGGATTTAATTGGTCGTTCATTCATGAATGAATGTCTCCCCACCTAGGACTTTGGTGACTACCAAGATGGTTACTACTCAGTGCAGACCACTGAGGGGGAACAGATAGCTCAGTTAATTGCTGGCTACATCGATATTATCCTCAAAAAGGTACGTAAAGACGTGTGAATACAAGTGTGTTCATTGGAAACGCTAGACCTGTTTACAGTACGGTATCGGTGTGCCAATGGCCTATGATACCGATGCATGCGCTCAGTGGAGGAGATAGTCTGTTGCCAGTTAAAACCTTGGTGCCACACGCTGTAGAATAGTGGTAGATATTTGCATATTTGCCACACTCATAGATTTCAAATACAAAAACGGCAGAAAAATAGAAAACAGAAAAACTCTATGCTATGCTAGTTCAATGGCGAATTTTAACAGTCATGGGAGAACATAAATGGGGCCTATTCACTGATTAACCAATATATAAAAATGCAACACCAATTGATCGGCTAGGAACACCACATTTTTTCTACATAGTCTCCTAGGCAATGGGCTGAATATTGTTGTTATATTAATAGAAAAAAAGTAAAGACCACTTCGGACTAGAGGGAGATGAGGAGTCGACCATGCTGGAGGACTCTGTGTCACCCAAGAAGTAAGTACCTTCGGTATTTTAATGGTAATGTACCTTCGGTATGTTAGTAGTAATGTACATTCAGTATGTTAGTTAAGTACCTTCAGTATGTTGGTAGTAATGTACTTTCTTTGTGTTAGTAAGTACCTTCAGTATGTTAGTAGTAATGTACACTTTGGTATGTTTGTAGTAATGTACCTTCGGTGTGCTAATAATAATGTACCATTTGGTATGTTAGTAGTAATATACCTTCGATATGTTAATAGTAATGTTCACAAAAACATGGAACGTGTGGTCCCTCGTTGGTGGAACAAGCTACCTCGCTCCCTACATGCATTCACTCTCTATCCCTAGATCCACAGTAATGTATGCTCTCTATCTCTCTTGAGCCACAGTAATGCATGCTCGCTATCCCTAGATCCACAATAATGCATGCTCTCCATCTCTAGATCCACAGTAATGCATGATCCTTCTATCTCTAGATCCACAGTAATGCATTTTCTCCATCTCTAGATCCACAGTAATGCATGCTCTCCATCTCTAGATCCACAATAGTGTATGCTCTATATTTCTAGATCCACAGTAATGCATGCTCTACACCTCTAGCTCCTCAGTAATGCATGCTTTCCAGCTCTACATCCACAGTAATGCATGCTCTCCATCTCTAGATCCACAGTAATGCATGCTCTCCATCTCTAGATCCACAGTAATGCATGCTCTCCATCTCTAGATTCACAGTAATGCATGCTCTCCATCTCTAGATCCACAGTAATGCATGCTCTCCATCTCTAGATCCACAGTAATGCATGCTCTCCATTTCTAGATCCACAGTAATGCATGCTCTCCATCTCTAGATCCACAGTAATGCATGCTCTCCATCTCTAGATCCACAGTAATGCATGCTCTCCATTTCTAGATCCACAGTAATGCATGCTCTCCATCTCTAGATCCACAGTAATGCATGCTCTCCATCTCTAGATCCACAGTAATGCATGCTCTCCATTTCTAGATCCACAGTAATGCATGCTCTCCATTTCTAGATCCATATTAATGCATGCTCTCCATTTATAGATCCACAGTAATGCATACTCTCCATCTCTAGATCCACAGTAATGCATGCTCTCAATTTATAGATCCACAGTAATGCATGCTCTCCATTTCTAGATCCACAGTAATGCATGCTCTCCATTTCTAGATCCACAGTCATGCAGCAGCAGTTCAACAAGATGGGCAGAGTAGAGACCGGCTCGGTGGCGCTGCCGGCCATCATGCGCTCGGGGGCCGGCGGTCCTGAGAACTTCCAGATGGGCTCCATGCCCCAGGCCAAGCAGCACATCACCAGTGGACAGATGCACCGCGGACACATGCCACCGCTGGTAATATAGAAACGCCTTTGGCTTGTGTCAAGCCTATCAAATGTCAGAAATAATGGCAAATGCTGTCACAAGTTACCAGAGTCCAAAGTGATGTAGTATTTAGTATTCATTTCACGATTGTCCATGAACCAAACATTTGAATTTCTGAGGCATCAAGCAGCAAATGTTTGGGATTTGTACTTGAGAACCTAAAATAATTTCTAAAAGTTTGATTAGATTATTTTTCTGTGTATCGACTAATCGTTGCTGCCCTAAAACCTTGTAAGCCTTTATATAAAATCAAGGTGAGAATAACAATAACAGGGGAATGAAAAACACAAATATTAAATAATAATGTTACCAAATTTACCAACCCCCTTTTGTGATAATGTCCTCCTAAATTACACGTTTCTTCGTGGTGTCGAATGTTTTCCTTGACATTCCAAAATGGAAAATGTAATATAATGCTGAGTTTTACATCAATAAAACATGACTGGTTCCATGTGTGTCTGAACAGATAATCCGACATTTTATCAGAATGACTGCTGCTGTGAGAACTGTAAAGCACAGTGTTTTTATTTGATCCATTCCTTGTGTGAGCAGACCTCGGCCCAGCAGGCTCTCACTGGAACCATAAACTCCAGTATGCAGGCCGTCAACGCGGCCCAGGCCTCTTTAGATGAGTTTGACACCCTCCCACCTCTAGGAACAGATGCGGTGAGTACTAATCATTCCACATCGACCTTTAATCGTGTGTGTGTGTGTGTGTGTGTGTGTGTGTGTGTGTGTGTGTGTGTGTGTGTGTCTGTGTCTGTGAGCGTGTCTGTGTTTAGTTTATTACATTTATTTGTCAGGGACCATATACAAAAACATGAATCATGCACAGGGGGAAGAGATGAATCGTACCAGATTTAGCTTCTGGCTAATTTCCATCTGCAGTCTCTGGGCAGGTTGACACAAACACTAATGCAATGACTACAAATACAGGTCCAAAATACAATAAATACTAAACTCAGTCATAGATCCAAATATACATTCATCACTATGTGTGTGTGTGTATTCAAAATTGACATGTCATCAATAAATAAATGTACAATTTACAAAAACTGACTTAACTTGACTCACATTGGATTATCGTGCACAGGTTGCGTCGTTAATGTCTGAACGGTAATTCACAAATTTAACTGCGCCAACCGACCGAACCACGTTGCCGTCTGTCATGACAGAATGTCTGTGTTTGTGTTTCCAGGCCTCCCAAGCCTGGCGCAAGAACAAGATGGATGAATCCAAACACGAGATCCACTCCCAGGTGGACGCCATCACAGCCGGCACCGCCTCCATGGTCAACCTCACCGCAGGTGGAGGCAAATCTATCAGTGTAGCCCTAGTCTCACAAGTCACACTTTAGATGCATGTCTTCAATTGTTGTGAAACTAGAGCATGAGTCATGTCCATTGGGGTGTAGAGGGGCTGGTGTAGAGTAAGTGAGTGAGTCGGTAATGGTCAGTTGGGGGTTGGTCAGGCATCCAGTCATTGTGACACACTGGTTTTCATCATGAGGTCCTATAGGGCTGCAACTAACGATTTTTTTCATAGTCTACTAATCTAATGATCATTTTTTGGATTAATTGATTAATCATTTAGTACATTGGCTTGCGTTAAATGTACTTTTCTGTCGATCGGACTAATCGATTCATCGATTAGTCCTAGTGGTTGCAGCCCTAAGTGCACAAGGACACAAGTCCCCCCCCTGACTCTTAATTCTAACGTCCTCATCCGTAACCTAGGAGACCCGGCAGACACAGACTACACGGCGGTGGGCTGCGCCGTGACCACCATCTCGTCCAACCTGACCGAGATGTCGAAGGGTGTGAAGCTGCTGGCAGCGCTCATGGAGGACGAAGGCGCCAATGGACAGCAACTGCTCGGAGCGGCGAAGAACCTCGCGAGCGCCGTCTCCAACATGTTGAAGACGGCTCAGCCTGAGAACACAGAGGTCTGTGAAAAATGTGGTTATACATATTAGTACGGATGGGGGGGAAAAGATATTTATTCGTAACATGCATAATGTACAACAGCAGTGAAATGAAACTCTGTCAACTGTGCAAATAGCAAACGTAAAACTATATAGCAGTATATATATATTAAACAAAAGGGAAGGAACAGAATATCAATATAATAATATAAAGCTATATACAGGGAAAAATAACGGAATATCACTGAAGCTATATGTATAAAATAAAAATAAGAAAGAAAGAAAGAAAGAAAGATATATATATATATATATATATATATATATATATATATATATATATATATATATACTGTATATATACTGTATATATATAAAGAACAATTCTTAGCGTACACAATACTGTGTATTGTGAGGTTGACTCAAATGTTGCTTTTTTAAATTAATTTATTTGTTTTTAATCTTTAGTGGAAATTTTAAATATATTTTTTTCATTGCAAGTAAAAACCACACAAGATAAAATTGTTTTAAAAAATCTTCCCATTTCATTTCACAGCCCCGGCAGCACCTGTTGCAGGCTGCAGGGAACGTTGGCCAGACGAGCGGTGAGCTGCTTCTTCACATCGGAGAGACGGACGCCGATCCACACTTCCAGGTACGTCAACCACTTCGTTTTGACTTTTTCCTTCCCATTTGAGGGTTTAAAGGGCTCACATTTTGGAGTGGACAGGAAGGAACAATCTCACATCCAGCATTAAACTGGAGTTTTGACATTTTGTTTAGTACTCGCCATTTAGGATCAGCTAATTCAATGTCCCGTCATCTAATACGTTGTGCAACGACAAAGGCTGAATTCTGAAAGTCTGTTTATCATGATTCACCTCGAGCTTCCTGCTAAATCTCCAGATGTTTTCCTCGATTGTACCCGCTGTTCCAACTGTCGAATTGCTAAAGCAGCTTGACAAGAATCTCAGTTGCCCGCCATAGCATGTTTTACAGGGGACACATCAGTGTATCGTAACAGGAAGTGTTTTTTCTTCGACTACGTCATGACATGAGATGAGACATTTCCATATCACGTCAATGTATGGCCACATATAACAAACCGGATTGGCTACGAAGTCTGAAGGTTGTGATCGGTCAGATTGGTCGACAGTATATGTTGCCTTTAATGACGCTGAAGCAGCTCAGCTGTCCCAGTCGATCCTAAGTCCACATTGCTCCTTTGTCACGATACTGCTGGTGCTCAATGCTGGAGTGATCAAGCCTTAGCGCGAACATTACAAAAAAGTTTATTTATTTTTTTATTAATATTTTTAATTTTGATTTTATATACAGAACAGACAATAACACAAGTCAATGTATGGAAAGTAAAAATGAAAATAAAATGACAATAAAAAGTAAATATTGAGTGGCCAGTACATTAAAGCAGTCACAATACCTCAGACCCCAATAGCAGAGAGGCACCAGTAGATAAAAAGGCAAAACAGGGTTATAGAGAAACCGGTCTGGAAGGTAGATAGCATCTAGGTCCTTAGAGGGAACCCTGGTAGTACGGAGGATGAGGGAACAGGTCCAATATGTTCCAGATAAGGGCCCCATACTTTATAGAAAGCATCCACAGAAGAGTGCAGCATACAAGAGATGTATTCACTGGGGATGCAGTCCATAATGAGATTGTACCACGATTTTTTGGATGGGGCAGTGTCCTTGATCCAGAAGAGCAAAATGTTTTTCTGGCAGCAAAAGTCAACATTGAATAGCCTCCTGTGTTTGACACTCTCAATATGACAGTCTGGAAGTCCAAGTATAAGACACACCGGGTTAAAATCTATCGGAACACCAAAAATAAGAGACGGCTCATCCACAACACCGGACCAATATCCCTGCAGTTTCACACAAACACGTTTATTTGTGCTTGTCAATCAAAAAGGGGCAGGACAAATTGGCTAAGCCTTGTCAATCGAAAATTGGCATTGGGTCAACCCTTTTGATGGTAGTTGGTCAAATAAATATTTGAAAATGTTCAAATATTAGATGGTGCAACTTTTAATAATGAATAACCAGCATTTAGTCATTGAGGAGATGCTTTTAATCCACCCAACGATGAGCACGGAATGCAGATACAGTTCATGGTGTGGAGGTGTTGGTTGCCTCTTGTAGCCTTTTGACTGGGAACCCAGTTGTTTTTAGGTGATCAAGTGCAGCAAACTGCAAACAACGGAACTTTCTTTCTGAAAAGTATTAAATATTGAAAACATTTCTTTCAACTTTCTAATTTGAATCTTGGTTTCAAGTGTAATAAATAACACTATTTTAGAATCCTATCCATATTATGCTTGTAATTTGTCTATTATTATATGATATTACTGTCTGTGATCTATTATTTATCTCTCTTTTGCCATTTGCAGGACATGCTAATGCAGCTAGCCAAGGCTGTGGCGAACGCAGCGGCGGCTCTGGTGCTAAAAGCTAAGAATGTGGCACAGAAGACGGAGGACTCGGCCCAGCAGAACAGGGTCATCGCCGCGGCGACTCAGTGTGCTCTGTCCACCTCTCAACTAGTGGCCTGCACACGGGTAAGTGGGCGTCATGACCCTGATCCATGACATGGCCACACAGATTGTAAGGCCTTTGTGAGGTCTCGCGAGTTCACATCCTTTCTGCAGATCAGTCCGGCATCGAGTCAGTTGAAAGCCTCTACCGAAAATGTTTAAATGATGGTTGCAACATACCTTAGCGATGAGCAGTTGGTGACGAACAGGGAGTGCCCGCAGTCTGCAGAATTTAAAAACAATGGCGGTGCCTGAGGAATGTGTAGCAATCTACGGAGCCATCAAAACTGTTTTATCCGACCGAATATCGATGTTGGACGATGAAGACGAAACATGTGCACAGAAGGCTTTTCTCAGAGGAGATGTTTTTGCATTACTTAGAACCGGAGAGAGGGCAAGGGTGTCAGTTATTTCTTCTGATTGACTGGAGTTTTTTGAAAAATGTAAGGCCATGCCCATACTTGGAAATCAATTGCTGCCCAGCCCAAAGCCCAAGGCTAGACTTAATTTTTCACTCGATTGTGACTGATTGTCTCCTTGAACGCTTCTCTTTTTGTTTTACACCTATTCTTCTTCTGCTTCTTCTTTTTCTTCTCCTTCTTCTTTTTCTTCTCCTTCTCCTCCCTCCCCCAGGTGGTGGCCCCGACCATCAGCTCACCTGTGTGCCAGGAGCAGCTGATCGAGGCGGGCAAGCTGGTGGCCAAGTCGGTGGAGGGCTGCGTGGAGGCGTCACAGGGCGCCACCGGGGACGAGGGTCTGCTCAAACAGGTTGGCGCTGCGGCGACGGGCGTGACACACGCCCTCAACGAGCTCCTGCTTCACATCAAGCAGTACGCCAGCGGCGCCCACCCCATCGGACGCCACGGCGAAGCCACGGACCGGATCCTGGACGTCACCGAGAACATCTTCAGCTCCATGGGCAACGCGGGTGAGCCATGCCCTGCGCCGGTATCGCAATAGGGTTAGGGTTGTCCTACCCGAAGCTCATCTTAATAGGGTTATCCTAACCTAAACTAATCTCCACCTAATCTCAATAGTGTTATGCTACCATCATCTAATTTGAACCTAATCTCAATTGGTTTAGGGTTATTTTACCCTAATCTAATCTCAATAAGTTTATCCTACCCTAATCTAATTTTAACCTAATCCCAATAGGGTTAGGGTTACCCTAACGTAATTTAACCTGAACTAATCTCAATAGGGTTAGGATTATCCTACCATAATCTAACCTAAACTAATCTCAATAGGGTTAGGATTATCCTAACCTAAACCCGGATGGGGTCTGACGTAAATACCTGACGTTTGGTTCATGCGCAGAATGAATGAATTCATTTAGATGTATTCATTGTTGTCCATTTTCTCTTATTTCACAGGTGAGATGGTGCGCCAAGCACGCATTCTGGCCCAGGCCACATCGGATCTTGTGAACGCAATTAAGATGGACGCCGAAGGAGAAACTGACCTGGAGAACTCCCGAAAGTTGCTTTCGGCCGCCAAACTTTTGGCTGATGCCACCGCAAAGATGGTGGAGGCCGCTAAGGTATGTTGCAACCATACGATATAATAGAATATATATAATATAATGATAAATAATATAAAGAAATATTAATACTACTACTACTACTACTACTAATTATTATTTTTATTTACTACTACTACTTTAAAAACAACCACTATAAATAATCAATATACTGTATAAATATACAGTATATATACTGTATAAATAGCAGGACGCCACCAATGTTGGCCATCGTATGCTCGCTTAAATCCAAATGTTTTCAGCCGTTTCTCTCTATGATCTATTGTTGTATTATTTGACGTCAGGGAGCAGCAGCGAACCCTGACAGCGAAGAGCAACAGCAGAAGTTGCGGGAAGCGGCCGAAGGACTGCGCATCGCGACCAACGCTGCCGCCCAGAACGCCATCAAGAAACGTCTGATCAACAAGCTGGAGGTAAAAGAACGGAAGGATAAAGACATTATAATGTACAAGGGGGGTGGTGATGCGGCCGAGGCGAAATTGAGGTTGTTTACCACCGCTGACGTTGATTAACCACAGTAGAAAATCAGACGCTCATTTTGCTCATTCAACTCGTCAGTTTGCTTGGTCAAAACCAAAAGCCTCCTACTAATGTTGATTGTGAATGCTGTAACTTACACATCATGTTGTTATTATGTATGCTACTTACTACAATGAAGTTGAATCTAATCTAATCTAATCCACTTGTTAGAATGCTGCTAAACACGCGGCTGCCGCGGCAACGCAGACCATCGCTGCGGCCCAGCATGCCGCATCGTCCAATAAGAACCCAGCAGCTCAGCAGCAGCTGGTCCAGAGCTGCAAGGTAACCTCCTCCTCCTCCTCCTCCTCCTCCTCCTCCTCCTCCTCCTCCTCCTCCTCCTCCTCCTCCTTCCAAAAAAACCCAAACATTATCCTTCAACTATATGATTGTATCTTAAAGATGTATAAGAGCAGTATTTATATATCGCATCTTAAAAGGCAGCGTTTATATATCATTGTTGGGTTTCTTTGCTCCTAAAATGTCCCGTGTCTGTGCTGTGTCAGGTGGTGGCCGAACAGATCCCTCAGCTGGTGCAAGGTGTGCGAGGCAGTCAGTCCCAGCCAGACAGCCCCAGTGCCCAGCTGGCTCTGATCGCGGCCAGCCAAAACTTCCTTCAGGTACGCCACTTTAACTTAAGCACATGCTTAATTTTTTTGTTCATCGTGGTATTTCAATGTCATATAGTTAAAGTGGCAATCTTGAAGATTTCCGTGTCGTTCTCTCTGGCGACACGCCTATGGCGATGAGCGGTATTTGCAGGTGTGTTTTTGGGCCTCACTTCCATGGCCTCCCAGATGTCCAAACAGTGTTGCCTGTGTGAAGTTAGCTGGCAGTTGGCAGCTGCTAGCAACGCTAACGGAGACCTGTACTGTAAGAAAACAGTACTTTCACGCAACTTCACACACAGTAGATCCGTCTACCCTCTCTGGGGGAACTACCACTGCTGGGTGATGGAAAACGTGCAACTGCCTATACGCCGCTTGTGATATTTTGTGGCAAAGCCAGACACCCAGTTCGTAACCTTCATAATACTGCAAATGCAAGGGCTTTCATTAGTGAGCCATAGGCTCAATCACCATTGTGTTACCTTATTCTGCGAAAGTGACTTAGCAGACATTTATTTACATGAAAATCTCCAAGATTGCCACTTTAAATAATGAAACGTATATCATTATATAGCTTAGTTCCACTAACCGATTAAATGAGTTAGCTATCCGAAACAACAGTAATCTAGACCGCCTGCTTTTCTCCTCTCCTCATTCAGCCAGGTGCCAAGATGGCAACGTCGGCCAAGGCCACGGTGCCAACAATCGGAGAGCAGGCATCCGCAATGCAGCTCAGCCAGTGTGCCAAAACACTGGCGAGTGCCCTTGCCGAGCTGCGCACTGCCTCACAGAAGGTACCCGATAGGAGCATGAACCGCCTCATGAACATGACCATTTATAGTCACTGCCAAATGCACCTCGAGTCAAATAGTGATAGTTAAATAGGAAATGGGTCTTGGAATGACACCATTTTGAGCTGTGTGTGTGTGTGTGTGTGTGTGTGTGTGTGTGTGTGTGTGTGTGTGTGTGTGTGTGTGTGTGTGTGTGTGTGTGTGTGTGTGTGTGTGTGTGTGTGTGTGTGTACATTTGTACGCACGTCTACATCGCAGGCCCAGGAAGCATGTGGACCTCTCGAGATGGATAACGCCTTATCTTTAATACGAGGCCTGGAGAGGGACATGCAGGAAGCCAAGGCCTCGGCCGGCGCTGGACGGCTCAAGCCACTTCCTGGAGAGACGGTGAGACAGTACACTGACAAGCATTCAAATGGTTCCCTTTTATTACTGTTATATTTAGTGTATATGTTTATATTTATAATTAAACCATTGCAAGCGTACAGATTTGAATTAATGAATGAAAGCTTTATTGACCTGAGGAGAATTTGCTTTAGACAAAGAGCATAAAGAATATCAAAAAACATCAGCAACCATACATGCCAGCACATAATATAACGTCGTAGAAACAACATGAAAAGCATCATTTGGGAAATCGATAAAGGACATCAAGTGCAACTTCCAGAAAGTGCCAAGGTTTAACCAATACCTATAATCTGGATTTCCATGTTCATGTTTTTCAGTTGGATAAATGTTCCCAGGACCTGGTGAGCAGCACAAAGTCTGTCAGCTCTGCTATCGCCCAGCTTCTGAGTGAAGCGACCCAAGG
This sequence comes from Merluccius polli, assembly GCA_030340625.1. Classification (NCBI taxonomy): domain Eukaryota; kingdom Metazoa; phylum Chordata; class Actinopteri; order Gadiformes; family Merlucciidae; genus Merluccius; species Merluccius polli. The sequence continues at coordinate 33,570 of JAOPHQ010006296.1, read as the reverse complement.
CAATGAGAACTACACAGGTACACGGCTCTACTTCATCCGAATCTCCTGCTTAAAGGAAAACCAAAGGCCCTGTTTGAGGTAGTCCTGTCCACTATAGAGAGCCCAAGTCCCTCCCCTTCCGTTGGACCTCATTTCGGAAAAAATATCTACCATAGTCAACAGGGAGAGACAAATCATTTTTCGATCCCGTTTGAATTGTGCCATGAATTACACATAAAAGGTCATTTTTGCAAGTCAAGAAAGTTTGACATAAAACATTAAAGTAATATTTAAATATCTAATAATATTTAGTTTTGTGTAAAACTGCTCATCTCTCGTCTTGCACAATATACGCCACCAACACCAACATGCATAGATCTCTTACCTGATGTGTTTTATCCAGTGACTCCTGGTCCTTTTTATTAGTCGGGAAGCAAAAGAATGAGCAAGACCCGTTGCTCGTGTGACTAAATCCTAGTATGAAACACACAGGCATCGTTAGGACGCCACTAACGCAACTTTTGGGTGTGTAGTCTCTCTAATTACGTATTTCCACAGTCTTATACTTCAATAGTTTTACGACAAACTGCAACTTTCTTGACTTGCAAAATATTCTTTTAAGTTGACAAACAAACATGTGTAATTCATTGCACAATTCAAACGGGATCAGAAAATGATCGCCTTTGACGGCCGTACATATTTTTTCCTAAATAAGGTCCCATAGGGGACAGCGGAGGGGGAGGGACTTAGGCTCTCTATCACAATTACAGAACATCCCTTGCGGCCGACTTCTTTTTTTCATTTAGGGGCGGGGCTATATTGCTGTTCAGGCTTTTACTGTGGAGTGTAACCACAACGTTTGATTGACGTTAGATACAAATGTAAAAATATAACAAGCGTAACTTTTGAGATGATTACTCAGTGTCATTTTTTTCAAGGGGGACATAACTTGAAAGTTAATTGAGCCAGTAGGGGGAGCACAAGATTTCCAATGCATGTAATTAATACATTTCCTGGCAAGTAATACAAGGACAATATATTTTGTGTGTTCAATGGGTTTGATTCAGGTTGCAAACTATAACAATGGTAGGGGGTCTTTGTAAATATGTATCCATTCTAAGGGGTCCCTGGCTTGAAAATGGTTGAGAATCCCTTATGGAGAGTAATTTAAGTCCATATTTACATCTTATCCTTAGTTTTTAAATCTTTGTGCATTCAAGTCAAGATTTGGACAAGGATCAATCCATAGCTCTAGTACTACATCACTTCAAATAAGTTATTTTTAGGGGTTTTCCTTTGAATGTAGTACAAGTATAGGAGTCAGTGTTCAAAACATTTTGTAACCCTATTTACCCTGTTAACCTGTCTGTACGCTATTCCTATTTTTACCCCCTACCAATCGATGCCCCGGTACGTCCGCGACACGCCGCACCGACCCAGGCATGGCAGCCCGCGACGTTGTCCAGGCGCTCCGGTCTCTGGCCATGGCTGCCAGAGGCGTCGGCGCCACCACCGCGAACCCGCAGGCCTGCGATGCGATGCTCAACTGCGCTGCTGACGTGATGGACAAGTCCGGCAGTCTGATCGAGGAGACCAAGAGGGCTGTCGCTAAGCCGGGGGACCCAGAGAGTCAGCAGAGATTGGCCCAGGTTAGCGAATGATTTGTAGGGTTACACGTCGTTGTAAAACATTTTTTCTATATGAAGGGTACTTTCACCCGCTAGGGCTGGTGATATAAAAGGTTAAAGAAGCAATAGTTTAGATGAAAACAACACCATTTGTGTTCGGACCAGAAGGGCAGAGAGGGTCGTGTATGAATGGGTTTGGATTGGTAAGAAGTTGAATTGATTATTGATTGATGAGAGAGTAGGAGAATAGAGCCTTTTCACAGAGGCATCATCGTAAGACAAACGGGTGTCACTCATAACACGTATTAGGAGTCTGCTCTTTTTATCTGCCATTATCTTTAGTTTGCTCATGCCAACGGATGTTAGATTTTGGACGTATAGTGGCACTGGTATGAAAAGGTTTGGTGGTTGAAAATCATCCATAAAAGAACAGGACAGAAAAGCCTTTGAGGAAAGGTCCTGTTCAAATTTGGTGGCACATCAGGTTGTTGCATTGTTTAGGAAATGATTCTACCTTGAAATGGTCAACAGATAACATTAATACGACGTGTCATGTGAATTAACTTATGTTTGTTTGTTTCTGTCTGTCACTGTGTGTGTGTGTGTGTGTGTGTGTGTGTGTGTGTGTGTGTGTGTGTGTGTGTGTGTGTGTGTGTGTGTGTGTGTGTGTGTGTGTGTGTGTGTGTGTGTGTGTGTGTGTGTGTGTGTAGGTGGCCAAGGCAGTCTCCCAGGCTCTCAACCGGTGTGTGAACAGCCTTCCGGGCCAGAGAGACGTGGACAACGCTATCCGTGCCGTTGGAGAGGCTAGCAAGTCTCTATTGGCTGATTCTGTATGTACCTTTTTGATTTAATACTATACCTAGCAATGTAAGCTAAAGATGTTAGGCTTTTTTTTAGCTTTGGGCCAATACATCAGATATGAGCAATATTAGCATTATATTGTCATTTTCTGAAAAGCGATTAAGAATGAAAGATTGATGAATGCTTTCAAAATGGCATTCAGCTAATGTACAGAAAGACAGTAATTGGCAGTTTTACTTTCTGAAATAAAATGTATTATACAGGACTTGGGTATTAAAAGTCCTGTATAATAATATAGACCAATATACGTAGATTCATAATTCCTCCTGTAAAACCTTTAGCAGTTTGCTCTGCTCATGTTACATATCACCAAGTAGCCTTAGAATAAACAGTTTGTCGGGTTATTAGGATACTTTAATGTCTGACTGAATTTCTCTCCTCCGTCTAGTTCCCATCCAGTGGAAAGAGTTTCCAGGAGGTGCAAGCTCAGCTGAACCAGGCCGCAGCTGGTCTTAATCAGTCAGCCAACGAGCTGGTTCACTCTTCAAGGGGTACTACCCAAGACCTTGCCAGGTCCACCAGCAAGTTCGGCGAAGACTTTAACAACTTCCTGGAAGCTGGCGTCGACATGGCTGGAACATCCCAGGTGAGCGCCATTTACAGCGAGCCGGTCATTATGGCGAATTAGACCCCGACAGGGTGATGCAGGACCAGAGGCGAAGATGACAACAATACATTTATTTTATTGATTTAAAAATAATTGTATTGCTTCCACTAATATATAGCCCGTGAGAGTCTACGGTTGGAAATAGCGTCAGTAGCAGCGGCCAGGTATTCATAGCAGCCGTCTGCTGTTCAGAAATAACAGACCGTAGAATACCGTAATTGACCAATCAGTATCGAGTATACAACAAAGCCGTGTAATAATTAATAATAAAGGTCATGGTGAATGAGAGACCAACATTAGTAGTAGGCTTATCGTTTGGTATGAAAATGAATGTAGTGATGGAGAAATAGTTTAAAATTAGGAATAAGGCAAAATATGGCACAGAATATTGCAACCGATATTAACATTAATGAATTAGTTAAAATCCAAGAATGTATAGCGTTGCACTGAATAGTATGTTTCGCCGTCCAGGTCGGGTTGACTTAAGTCCTATGGTTTGTGTATTATGTCATGTCAATACAAAAAATGTAAACCGTTTCTCATCGCCACTGTAGTGAGTTCAGTTCCACTTTGACGCGTTTGATTTTGCTCTCCTCATCGCGGACAGTCCAAAGAAGACCAGACCCAGGTGGTGTCCAACCTGAAGACCATCTCCATGTCCTCCAGCAAGTTACTGCTGGCAGCCAAAGCCCTTTCCACCGACTCCAACTCCCCCAACCTCAAGAACCAACTGGCCGCTGCAGCACGGTAGGCATGGGGCACACTAGCCCTCACCTGAAGCTAACCCTCACCTCTATGGACCCATGCTAATTAGCTTTGGGAATGAAAGCCAGTGAGAACGGGAAACCTGTGCACGCTAACCTTACGCTAACCCTAACATCTATCAACTCATGCTCATAAGCTTTAGGAATGAAAGCCAGTGAGAACAAGAAGCCTCTGTCAACATCCATCAACCCATGGTCATTACAATAACAATACATGCTGTACAAATAAATGTCACGCATCGATAAATAAATACATCAATTGATGAATACATGGGGAAATAAAATGCGTACATTTTACGTAACTCTCAACGATATACAAATATGTACGGCGTGCTGCTTACTCCAGTCCGGTCTTTTCCTTGTGCTTCTGGCGGTAACAGAGCGGTGACAGACAGCATCAACCAGCTCATCACCATGTGTACAAAGCAAGCCCCCGGACAGAAGGAGTGTGACAACGCTCTCCGAGAGCTCGAGGTGAGCACTACAACAGTCACTGAACTATTGACACACAAAAAAGAGAAGTTATAGTTGAGTGTTGAACTTTTAACACAATATTTTTTACATACACGCACATACACGCACATATTTTTTACATACACGCACATCTCTGTATTTGTGGGGGAGGAGAGGAGAGGATTGAGGAGAGGAAGAAAAAACAAATAGTGCAATATTGCAAGTAAATATGGCAATACCTGTGTTTCAACATCATTGCCAAACAACAGTGACTTGTCCCTTTGAGGAATCCAAAATGTAAGGGTTAGATTTTTATTTAATTTTGATGATTGAATTTGATAAACGGTGTAAAGGTTTGTGGCCATGTTTATTAAATATTTTCAATTTTAAATATTTATTTGATTATCATCCATCATCTTAGTCACTGTTCATTTAGGTAGTGTCTGTTTGGATACAAATCCAAATGTATATTTTGGATTTCAAAGCAAACCGACGATGGTCAACCAAATTGCACTGTGATTAATAATACAAGATTGTAAACGTTAATACATTTAGCGTTTTGTTGTCTTTGTAGTCCGTGCGGGAGATGCTGGAGAACCCTACTGAAGCCGTCTCTGACCTCTCGTACTTCGACTGCATCGACCGAGTCATGGAGAACTCCAAGGTAAAATACAAACCAAAAATGCAAAATGTTGTAGATTAATTTCATTTGTTTTAAATGCATTTTTGCCTCTTTGTATTTTGCATTTAAGACAAGATAAGATTGTCCTGACTTTATTGTTCCGAAAGAAATTTGTCTTGGACACTTAAACAGTGCATATTGTATGTAAATATTATTTAACATACAAATACAAATCAAGACAATACAATAACTAAAAATATATACACACATACACATATACAAACATACAGCGGAGACCTACTGCAAACAATGTCTTTGTTTTCTCATTTATTATGTTGTCTTTTGCAAAATCCTACGGCCAGGTTCTTGGAGAATCCATGGCGGGCATTTCACACAACGCTAAGAACAGTAACCTGCCTGAGTTTGGGGATTCGGTCAGCTCCGGTTCAAAAGCCTTATGTGGCCTTACTGAGGCAGCTGCACAGGTAACGGTCCTATTGTCAGTGTTTAACTCTGCTCTTAGGTTTTCGTTTTTGGCACAGAATTTTTTTGTTTAGTTTAGTTTTATTAGTTTATTTAACAGGGGCCATGCACAACACAATCGTTGGGCCAGAGTTAGCTATATAGCTGATGTACAGTCCCTAGGCAGGAAGATATCGCTGGTGACATATGACAATATATTTAGTTTTTAATTTCGTTTTTTTTTTTTTTACTAAACATCTGTTATTAGCCAATCCATTCATTAGTTTTTTGATTGTGTATTTAATTAGGATGATTGGGTTGAAGTGTTCTTGAAGTGAATGGTTCTCTTTGTCGCCAGGCTGCCTACCTGGTGGGTGTATCCGACCCCAACAGCACCGCGGGTCAGAAGGGACTTGTGGATCCGTCCCAGTTTGCCAAAGCTAATCAGTCTATTCAGATGGCTTGCCAGAACCTGGTGGACCCAGCCTGCACCCAATCCCAGGTACAATACACCCGTCAGGGCTGTAGTACTCGAGTCCGGTCTTGGTTTAGAGACCGGTCTCGAGACCATTTTTGCGGTTTTGTTCTTGACTTGGTCTTGACTTGAGCCCTCGTGTCCATGCATTGATTGACACGAACATTGAACATGAATAGTGTCCTCCCAACATATTTTGAATACTTTTTTATATTTAGTATTTTGTCTTTGCATGTTTTTAATGTAATTGTATTCTATTTATCTTTTGTATTTTTAATATTTGATTCTTATTTTATATATTTTATTTATTTTTGTGCACTTTGTTTTTAATAATGCATTATATTCCTGAGTTGAGTTTCTAGACACTGTATGTTCTTACTATTCCCATTCTTATTTTTGATCTGTGAGTAACACCTGGGAAATGACCAACTTTAATCACACATACATCTTGTTATCAAAGTGCTTCCATGTTATGACTCTTGAGTGTTATAAAAATACCTTTTGTTTCCACCCGTTTCTAAACTTGATTTCTCATCCATAGGTGCTCTCTGCAGCAACCATCGTCGCCAAGCACACTTCAGCACTGTGCAACGCTTGTCGCTTGGCGTCCTCTAAAACCTCCAACCCTGTTGCCAAGAGACAGTTTGTCCAGTCTGCTAAAGAGGTGGCGAACAGTACAGCCAACCTGGTGAAGTCCATAAAGGTAGAGTTAGAGTAGACTAGTACACATATTTTCACAGTGGGAATAAAAGAAACAGCGGTCTTTTCACATCATAAAACGTTGCTGTAGGTAAGATTTGACCTGTGTCTGTGCGTTCCCACGCAGGCTTTGGATGGCGCCTTCAACCCGGAGAACAGAGAGAAGTGCAAGGCGGCTACCGGGCCTCTGATAGAAGCTGTGGATAATCTGACTGCATTCGCCTCCAACCCAGAATTTGCTAGCGTCCCTGCTCAAATCAGCTCTGAGGTACCCATTAGTTTACATGTCCCATCACGCTGTGTGTCATCTGCCCATGTGTACTAAAGGCGTATTGCCTGTGTGGTTAGCGCTTGCTAGCGGGTTGAGATACAGAGTACACTTTGACAAAAGCGGAACTCGGCCAATCCGCACTTATAACTGATTATGTAAGGAATAAACCACGACGGTCTGTCCCGTTATTGGGAAATGATGTACGACGTCGGGGGTGGTGATGTGGCTGAGGTGAAGCCGAGGTCGCTAACCACCTTCAAAGTTGTTGGAACGTTGTTGACCAATCAGAATCAGGTATTCAGCAATGCTGTGGTATAAACTATTCTATTTATTAGGGCTGCAACTAACAATTGTTTTTATAGTCGATTTATTTTCAGGATCATTTTTTAGATTAATCATTTAGTTGAGAAAATATCATAAATAATAGCAAATACTATCACAATTTACAAGAGTCCAAAGTGATGCCTTAAATGTGCTTGCATAATATGACAAGCAGCCAAAAAGTATACATTTTATAACGATCCATGAACCAAACATTTTAATTTCTGAAGCATCAAGCAGCAAATGTTTGTCTGTACTTGATAAATTACCTAATCGATTAGAAACATGTAATTCGATGAATTTTCTGTCGAACAACTAATCGATGAATCGTTGCAGCCCAACTATATATCGTCTGGTCATATCCACTATTTGTAACCTCCAGGGTCTTGAGTCCATGGAGCCCATCGTAGCGGCGGCTAGGACCATGCTAGAGAGCTCTACTGGGCTCATCCAGACCGCGCGCTCCCTAGCCGTGAACCCCAAAGACCCTCCCAAGTGGTCTGTCCTGGCCGGACACTCCAGAACCGTGTCGGACTCCATCAAGAAACTCATCACCAACATGAGGTACGGACAAACACATTTCACACTGGCACATCTGCAAACTGCTAAATGTTTTTATGTATAAAAAGTACACAGGAAACACTTTTTAATTTAACAAATTACATTGTTATATGTTTATGTCTTTGATGCACCAACCTCGTCCCTTTCCTTGTATGTGCAAATATACTTGGCAGAATAAAATAATTCTGATTCTGATGTTTTTTAAAGACATTTTAAAAAAAAGTTGTAATTACTGTAATACTAAATTTGTATTAATATTGTTTAATATTATTATTTAATAATATTAAATAATATATTCATACTTAATATTGTAATAATTTCCCATATAGTCTCATACAGAGGCAGACACCGTCAAATAGAAAGAGATATTCTCACAGGGCACTTTTCACTCATGAATGCTGATGGAGGGCGAGGTCTTCTAACAAATGACACTCAAATGATCGCTCTCAAATCTTACCTGCAACATTGTGTGTGTGTGTGTGTGTGTGTGTGTGTGTGTGTGTGTGTGTGTGTGTGTGTGTGTGTGTGTGTGTGTGTGTGTGTGTGTGTGTGTGTGTGTGTGTGTGTGTGTGTGTGCAGGGAGAAGGCCCCTGGCCAGAGAGAGTGCGATGACGCCATTGACGTCCTCAACAACTGTATTCGCGAGGTTGACCAGGCGTCTCTCGCTGCCATCAGCCAGCAGCTTAGTCCCAGAGAAGACATTTCACAAGAGGTACTGGAAACGTCTTATATTTATTCCCTGAAACACTGGATAATGGTAACTTAGTGCAAGGGAATATTGTGTTGATGAACAATATGTAAGGGATAATGTTGATTCGAGATGCCTGCATCACCCTGTTGGGGGTTTATTTTTGCAATAATGACTGGCTGGCTGTACATGATCCTGCTTAATACACAGCTACTTACTAAAAAATCAATAATTTGACACAAAATATAAGAGCAAAAAATTATTTTATTGCTTTACTTTTTTTTAGCGGAAGCAATAAAATATTTTGTATTCTGTTAGATTCTACGGTTGGGAATATTAACTGTAGAATGACGTAAGTGACCAATCAGAATCAAGTAACGCTGAGAACAGTTAATGATCTCACTGTTTGTGTCTCTGTGATAGGCTCTCCAGGAACAGATGATGACCTCTGTCCATGAGATCAGCAACTTAATCGAGCCGGTGGCCATTGCTGCCCATTCTGAGGCCTCGCACCTGGGACACAAGGTAACCACTAGCTCACAGCTTCACCGTCCTCACTGGTCAGCATAAGCACTCATTGTGGTATTAAAATGTCTTAAATTCAATTTAAGCCATTAAAAGGCATGATAAATACAATTTGCATAGGTCTTAAATATTTTTGGCAACTGTCGGGAGAGGAAACATAATACACCTCAAGCCAATGAATGTCAAACTTGTGTGTGTATTTTTTGTGATATTTTGTATATTGAATACTAGATGGTTGTTTTGCTTTTACTATGACTTCTTAATAGAGTTGCCTTTAAAACGTCCTCAGGTGTCTCAGATGGCCAGGTACTTTGAGCCCCTGATAATGGCGGCTATTGGCACAGCGTCGAAGATTCTCAGCAGCCAGCAGCAAATGGCGGTGTTGGACCAGACCAAAACCCTGGCAGAGTCTGCGCTGCAGATGCTCTACACTGCCAAGGAAGCGGGAGGAAACCCAAAGGTAAACGCAAATTAATGTACCTCTAAAGCGGTGAGGTCACATGGTACTTCTTTATTAGCTTTGTTTTTTTGTGCAAAAAACGCTATCAAAAGAAACGTAACACTAAGCACGAACATTACAACACACAAAACAAACGAACAGAGAAATAATACGTAAAATAATACATAAAAATGAAAAAATATTACGATAAGATAGAACTTTATTAATTCCGAAGGAAATTGTTGTGTCAGAGATTACAACAACATAAGCATAAAAACAATAAAGTAATACATGTGAAGTGTTTAAGGAGTAAATTCTAACACCACTGAGGATGAGGTGCAAATACTGTTTTGAAAAAGATCAGATAAGTTTCTACTTTATTAATAAATTAAAAATGAATAATCCCAGACAGGAAATTCTGGTGCCGCAGCAGAAAATACAGGACAGCAGAAATGAAAAAAATAAATAATACTAAAAACCACAAGCATTAAATACAGAAAATACATCTATTTACACAACATGAGTAGTAATGTCAATGCAAAAAGTCAATGTTGAGGTAGACATTATTGACCGTACACATTATTCTGAGTCAGAGTACTTCATCCTGAGGGAAACTATTGAGCGTTTTGGAGTCAAAAGCATCTATAGTAGCTCAACACATAACAGCCGGGGTGTGTTCTCATCGTTTCCTTCCTGCTCATTAGGAATCAGACTTAAACTCATCACCAGCATGAGGTACAGAAAAACATTTCACATTTGCATCTGGAAAAGGTATTAAAAAAACAAGACTAGGTCAAAACCTAGTAAGTGGCTGGACCGTGAATCCGTCCTTGGCACTCGATAGATTATAATGAACGGCAGTCAAACAGAGTGCTTGTAATTTCTCTCTTGAGGACATAAGAGGGGACTGTCCGTGCCTACTTATTTCAAAAGTGCGACGCCCAATTGGGAACCAACAACAACAACAACCACGTCATCACTCACTCCGACCAGTGGTGTAACTCTATCACTCACTCACTCGGTGACTCAGTGAAAGAGTGCCTTGGATATAAGGCTGTCCTGACGGTCCAGCCAAAAATTGTACATTTGTATATGCTCTGTAACACTTTATAATAACGTTCAGTCAAGTGCCAACTGGTAGGCTGATCTAGCCATCATACATCTGGGTGGACACTCCCACTTGTGATGTCAATAGAGGGGAGATTTTGACATGGCTTGTAATGGCTATTTACAATTTGTAGAACATTTTATTATATATTACAATTTGCAGAAAATTGTAGAAATTAAACAAATCGTAGATTTCTATTTTAAACTTGTCAGTTGAAGATGGTTCAAGAACACGTGTGTTTTGTTTCGCGGGTCGTTCAGGCCGCCCACACGCAAGAGGCTCTGGAGGAGTCGGTACAGATGATGAAGGAGGCGGTGGACGACCTGGGAGCCACGCTGTCGGAGGTGGCCAGTGCGGCGGGCGCGGTCGGGGGCATGGTGGACTCCATTACCCAGTCCATCAACAAGATGGAGGATCCGTCCGTGGGCGACCCCGACGGCAACTTTGTCGACTATCAGACCACCATGGTTAAAACCGCCAAAGCCATCGCTGTGACGGTGCAAGAGATGGTGAGTCAAGCCCACTTCTTCCATTTGCGCACACTTTGTGCGATATCCAAATCGCAGGAGCTGCAATTGTAGGGTAAAATGTGTAAATGTATCTCACCATTATAAATAGTACTGTAGTGCTGCAGAGATGCCCTGGCCAACATTTTTTTTCTTTAGATGGCAGGAAACATGTTTGTTTGGTACAGACCCCAACAAATGTCACATCATTATTTTAAGTCAGTTAAAATGAAAATTGTGATGCAAAAATGATCATTCACACTGATAGTGAATCATATCGCAATGACAATATCTGTCAAAATGATCGCAATATGATTTTAGTTTGTTTTACCCTAGAATGCCCTAGAATGTACTAGTGTTGCACCGATACCATTTTTTGGCCCCCGATACCGATACCGATACCCGGCTGTGCAGTATCGGCCGATACCGATACCATACCGATACCACGCCGGAAAAAAAAAAATATATATATATACACAAGCTTTTTTTCTTCTAATACTAAAGAACTGCATACTCACTTGGATGTAAAATCATTGCTATCATGGCTTAATTACTAGTATAATTAGATAATATAGTATAACTAGAGATAATTACTAGTATGTAGCAGGGGGGGGGGGGGGGGGGGGGGGGATCGGGGAGAAGCCGATTACAGCTTAACTCGTCGTCTGTGATGCGGTCACTGTCTGTCCATTTGAGTGATCTCCCGCCTGTGAGCAAGACGCGTCTCCCTCTCTCTCCTGCTTTTTCCCCTCTTCTCCTTGTTTGTGACCGCATGGCACCCCGGGGAGCGGGGGGGGCATGGGTGGTGACCGGGTGCGTCGCACCGGCAGGCGGACCCGCTCACTGAGTTTCCCCGCACCGGCGCGTCCGCAGGCGGAGCAACTTTTCTGTGCGCCGCGCGGCTGAACCGCGCGCCCTCCGCGTCTCCGGTGCTTTTTTTTCTTTCTTTTTTTTGGTACTTTGTCGTCGTCGCTTGTCGGTCGGTCAACATGCGCGGCCGGGCGGCCGGAGTGGGCCAATAGGATAGCTGCTTGGCACGGCATGCACTGAACACGTGTGATCACACGCAGCAGTGAGTGAAGGGAGAGAAAGACGCAAAGCGCTGCGTTCCAAGTTTCATATTAGTATATGTAAATGGCATCGGCGCATTATTTGTTCGTACTCGCCGATACCGATACCAGCATTTTAGCGCGGTATCGGGGCCCCTCCCGATACTAGTATCGGTATCGGTGCAACACTAGAATGTACTGTGTTATTCAGTACAGCTCACCTCATATTTCATTTCATATTTCACCAGGTGACAAAGTCTAACACGAACCCAGACGACCTCGGAGGCTTGGCCAACCAGATCACCAACGAGTTCGGAGACTTGGCTCACGAGGCCAAATATGCAGCCATCACTGCCGAGAACGAAGAAGTAAATGAGATTGACATAATCATGACGTTTGACCGATCCGCGTTCGGCGGTCCTATCTGTTTATAATCATTATGTCGTCATCATCATCATTATAACTGCTCTGGTTTTGTTTGTTGTGTTTGACTACCCAACCCTCACTCCTCAGATCGGTTCACACATCATAAAGCAAGTAGGAGAGCTGGGCTTCTCCTGTACAGGCCTGGTGACGAAAGCCGGTGCGCTCCAGTGCAGCCCGAACGACTCATTCACCAAGAAGGAGTTGATCGAAAGTGCCCGCAAAGTGTCAGAGAAGGTGACCAATTAAGATGTACTGATACCGATCCAATGGAAAAAGAAATGCTGCATTTGAGCTCCTGCTAAAACTCCCTTTGATGTCGTGGCTTACATTAGTAGTGATGATGGATTGATCCAAATCTCGACTTGAATGCTCAGTTCTAAAAAATGTAGGACAAGACATCAACGTCTCAAATTGCCCTCTACGTGTTAAACACGTGATATTGCAAACGTTGATTGTAACTGGCCGTTTTTGGTCAATCAAACATTCTAGCTGGAGCCATTGAAAGCTTTAACAGCATTTGAGACATTTTGAAAGCCCCTAAATGAAAAAAAATGAAATGAAAGTGTTTACCTTTAAGTCTTTGAAACAATGAATGCATTTTATTAACAGTTTATTTGCTTTATTTACAGATATAGCCAGATAGATTACGTATGACCGTTCCTCTCTAATCTCTCTCCCAGGTGTCCCATGTCCTGGCTTCCCTCCAAGCCGGTAACCGCGGCACCCAGGCTTGCATCACGGCAGCCAGCGCCGTCTCGGGCATCATCGCTGACCTGGACACCACCATCATGTTCGCTACGGCCGGGACGCTCAACAGGGAGAACGCTGAAACGTTTGCTGACCACAGGTCTTTGGAAAAAACTATGCAAATATTTTTGGTTGGTCAAGATAGTCTTTTGTGGGACGTATTTGAAAGGAATACATGCAGGGTCCACAATGAACACCTGCCACCAGCCAATGGCTGATAGATATCGTACATAGTATTTTATAGTATGATACTCTCTCAGTGTAATAAACTCTCCGTTCCTGAATAAAAAACTAATAATAATCTTAATCAAATCGACAAATAAAAAAAAAGGCTTTGTGGAGGGTTCCAACTATCGTGACAGAAGCTAGACTTATATTTCTCCGGTGTCAGCATGTCACAGACCTTTTTAAACTTCACTTGCACGTCACATCCGCCGAAGCTGACCACGCGCCGTCTCTTCTGTCACAACAGAGAACACATCTTGAAAACCGCCAAAGCGCTCGTGGAAGACACAAAGCTGTTGGTGTCCGGGGCGGGTGCGAGCCAGGAGAAGTTGGCCCAGGCCGCTCAGTCGTCGGTCCTCACCATCACCAAGTTGGCTGACGTCGTGAAACTGGGAGCTGCGAGTCTAGGCGCAGAAGACCCCGAGACGCAGGTGGGTTCTAGTTCATCACAGGTTGGAAGTACCTTGTGATGGCTCACTCTCTGGAGCAAGTGGTTCTCAAACGGGGGTACGTGTGCCCCTAGGGGTACTTTGAGGCATTGCAGGGGGGACTGAAAATAGTATATATTTCTAATTCTATTTGTGAATGCGTCCTTCTTGTTGTTGTAATATTGGTTATGAACCATTGTAAAATAATACCACCGTAATAATAATAATATTAGTGCGTTGAATCTGAATACCACCTTAATAAAATTAAATATATTATCTTTGTATTTTGCACCACATGTTCGTGTTTACACCAAATAATATGCACACATACATTATTTATATTCATTATCGTGTTTTTCCCCTCCCCAAAATGTTTTGTGCTGGTGAAAGAGGTATTTGACTGAAAAAATATCTTAGAAGTACATTAGTAAAAAATAATTTGAGAGGCACTGCTCTGTTTTCAACTAGTAATCAGTACTATTTACTTTATTATTGTTTCATTGTTCCATAATGCAAGTTCTTTGCTCCATTTTCAATGCATATTTAACAAATAATGCTACTGCCTTTTATGAACCTGTATCCATGATATACTTTTTTAACTTTTTTGCTGTGTTTTGAAAAAAAGGCTAATAACCTAGTAGGTCTATATTTAATATCCTAGTAATAATGTTTGACATTTTTCATAATTTTCTTGAATTTCTGGTTTGGGTCTTGGTGTACTACAAAAGCGGTTTGGAAACCACTGATCTAGGTCATTATAGTAAACGCTGTTCTCCATTTTCCCAGCTGTCATTCTTATCAACCATATTACTACGTTCAAGAGAAGTCCAAAGTTTGTGTGCGTGCGTGTTTGTGTGCACGTACAAACGGTTCAGCAAGCGAACATAACTCAGTCCATGTCTGTGACTTACCCAACACTGTGCTGTGTGCTGTGCCTCTCCCAGGTGGTCTTCATCAATAGTCTGACTCGCTGCTGTGTGCTGGTCTTGATCAGTAATGTCTGACACTTGCCACTGTGTGCTGTGTGCTGGTCTTGATCAGTAAATGTCTGACACTTGCCACTGTGTGCTGTGTGCTTCTCGCAGGTGGTCTTGATCAATGCAGTCAAAGACGTGGCTAAAGCGCTCGGTGACCTCATCAGCGCCACCAAGGCGGCTGCTGGCAAGCCTCACGACGACCCTGCCATGCTGCAGCTCAAGAACTCTGCCAAAGTAAGCTAAGACACATGATGAGTTAGCGGTTGACACATGATGAGCGTTCAGATCAGAGGTGGAAAGGGTACTGTTACTTTAATGAAATGTCACTTAAGTAGAAGTAAAAAAACTGCTGTAAAAATTGAAATAGTTACTTAATAAGTTACTTACTTATGTCTCCCATGCAATAGAAAAGTACAAAAACATATAAAGCTCAAACTAGGTTGAGTTGGATTTTCCAACTCATCAGCCTCCATCTCTTTTGTGTTTAAGCGGCTACGTACGTTGTCGTTGCTGTCATGCTGACTGACCGTCGTTCACCTGGCTCTGCAGTCAGCCTGGAGCTGCAGTCAGCCCAATTGATTGGACAGTTGTTGATTGGACAGATGCTGTTATGTTGCACAAACAGTGATTTATTTAAACAATTACAGCATAAGGCTGATGTATAACCCTTTAAGTTGGAAATGGGTATAAAGAACAATATAGACCATCATGTGAATGTTAATTGTGCATTAAAAAAATAACGATGATAAACTAAAGTATTAAACTATTTTTAAAGAAATGTAATTTTGTAACTTAATTCATTTTGTGTCTTCATCTATCTTTTATCAACTATTATTATTATTTTACTTTTTAGGTAATGGTCACAAATGTGACATCGCTTCTGAAAACGGTGAAGGCGGTGGAGGATGAGGCGACGAAGGGAACCCGAGCTCTGGAGGCTACAATAGAACACATCAAACAGGAGCTGTCTGTAAGCGAACTAATCCATTCGTTCATGCTGTCTTGTTGAAGTGTGAAGGCTAAGTAAACCCAAAAATCACCTTTTTCCCACAGTTGAAAACGGTTCCTTTTGGGTCTCACAAAGTGGCAGTGAACATTTCTGTGTTGTTTTTGAAAAAAATTGAAAAAATGTATACGGAGTTGTTATGCGGGGGAAATTCTCTGGAAAAGCGCTTCTCGTATTTTACTGAGTTTTTGTTTTCAATTGTGTGCGCACCCTAGCTTGAGCGAGTGCGACGTGGGTTTGGACGTCTGACGACACCCCTCAAACCTGCTCTCATGGATCCTAATGTTTATTCTCAAAACTTTACGTCTATCACGACTGCTCAGATCGCTTTTTATGAAACTCGTAGGCGGAAGTTGTCCTGCTAAAACGGAGGTTTACATACCTTGTAACATTTATTTATATATTCCCTGGTGAATGCCATGTCTAACAAACTACTCTCAATTAAAGCTGCTTAATCTTACCTACAGCACCTTTCATTTATCAAGCAGGGGAAAAAATGACAGAAAATACTTTGGCATAATGTTTTCTTTTTTTTTTTGCTTAGGTGTTTAATAGCCCTGATCCACCACCTAAGACGGCGACACCAGAGGAGTTTATCCGCATGACCAAGGGCATCACCATGGCAACGGCGAAAGCGGTGGCTGCTGGGAACTCGTGCCGGCAGGAAGACGTCATCGCCACTGCTAACCTCAGCCGGCGCGCCATCGCCGACATGCTGCACTCCTGCAAGGTCATACACATTAAAAGACCTCCTCATCCACATATTAAACATGATTCAAAATGTTTCCAGCCATCGTAACCGTCTCCCCTGCCTTCACTAAAACATTCATTACCAATATAATTCAAAATGACTTTGTTGTACCGATGTCTGAAGCGACGCACGTTCATCGAGTCCTAAAGACCAAAGTGCTACTGCTATTGTTTACGCTTGTGGCGAGAGTGTGCTCACGCTAAAAGTTCTTCAGCAGAATCGGTACAACAAAGTCATTTTGACAAATTACATTGGTAACAGATTTTTTTAGTGAAACGAGGAGAGACAGTTTGATCATCCAGATCGGTATTGTCCTTTTTAAGTGGATTTTTGTTATGAATGATGTGTCAACTGTAGTACTGAAGTGACCATTGCTGTAATAATCATTCATGGAAATCATTTTGAGAAAAGGTAGATTTTTACCTATTCTTGTGTTCTTATATGTTGCAAATGTACATTTAAATTGTACCATTATTAACAATAAGTTGCATTATCTATCCATCTATTATGCAGGGTTCAACAGTAGTCCTTGTAGAGGAATATTAGCGTACAAATATTTGAATAGTTGCTAAACGTTGCTCTGTTGTTGTTCTCGCTGTAGCAAGCTGCCTATCACCCGGAGGTCAACCAAGATGTTCAGCGCAGAGCTCTACGCTACGGCAAGGAGTCAGCCGTCGGCTATCTAGACCTGCTGGAGCATGTGCTAGTGGTGAGACACACACACACTCGCACACACTTTGAATTAAGTGCTTAGCCGCCCAAAAACTATGCTATCAAAAAAAATGCAGTTTTTGAATTTTAGATTCGCTGTTCTGACCACGGCTTTACAATTTGTTTGTTTTTAACCTATATTTAATCAGGATAAAATCGAGATTTTACATACATTTCACAAAAGGACAGCAAGCATCTAAATAATAAAGGGACCTATTGCAGGGAGACAGAAGATTATTCTTACGCTACTCCTTAAGCCCCTTTCTCCGCGTTATTTGCATACAGGAGAGAGATGCTGCCTCTTTAGTATTTTAGGCTGAGTGCATTGACTCTAAATAAGGACGGCTTCCTGCTTATCTATCCATTTTTAATGAGTCTGCAAATATGAAGCACTTTACATAGGCAGAAAAACATGTAATATTAATAATAATACAAATATATACATATGTATAATAAAGATTCACAATATACCATAGTTTTACAAATTAGTTTTAAACAAATACTGGGACTGTAAGTAAACCACTTCCATTGCATAATGGAAAGCTTCCAAGGAACGGTCCTCTAGTGCTCTCCTTATATTTTACAAGCAGACACTCAATATCTTGTCTGAGGTTGAAAAACCCAATAGTTTGGTACACTTAACATTTGTCAGTGCGTATGGATGTGGTATTTTGTTTTGCCATTCCATAGATTTCTGTGTGGCTGAAGTCATTGCCCTCAGGCGTCCTTTTACGGAAACCCATCTGAGTGTGAACTTGAGCACGGCATACCTCTGTTGTGAGACACACAGTGTGCACCTGTTGTGTGCTGCTGGCACAACCCATGGTCACCCACAACAATCAAAGGGCATGTCCTAAAACTGCTTTTGGAGATGCTCCAAAGCATATATCTCTGTAGAACATACTCCAGTCATATAGCTCTATAGGACATGCTCCAGTCATATAGCTCTATAGGACATGCTCCAGTCATATAGCCTTATAGGACATGCTCCAGTCATATAGCTCTATAGGACATCCTCCAGTCATATAGCTCTATAGGACATGCTCCAGTCATATAGCTCTATGGGACATGCTCCAGTCATATAGCTCTATAGGACATCCTCCAGTCATATAGCTCTATAGGACATCCTCCAGTCATATAGCTCTATAGGACATCCTCCAGTCATATAGCTCTATGGGACATGCTCCAGTCATATAGCTCTATGGGACATGCTCCAGTCATATAGCTCTATGGGACATGCTCCAGTCATATAGCTCTATGGGACATGCTCCAGTCATATAGCTCTATAGAAGTAGTACACACACACTATGCAGAGCACTTTGGGTGTTTTGAAAATTATATTGTATACTGTATTATAACTATCATGTGTGACCGTAACAGATCATCCAGAAGCCCACACATGACCAGAAGCAGCAGCTGTCCGTCTACTCTAAGCGCGTGGCCGGGTCTGTGACCGAGCTCATCCAAGCTGCCGAGGCCATGAAAGGTACTCTACCTTACCTTACCCTTACCTGAATGGGGGCCCCTATTTTACCACCAGGTGTGGTGTTGATTAGCCATTATAAGCCAGTCAAAATCAAAGTCCCTCTAGTGACGTCACAAGTGGAAGTGTTCACCCAGCTGTATGATGGCTAGATCAGCATACCAGTTGGTACAGTCCACTCCATCTATCCATCATAGTAGTAGTACCAACTATTTCAACAGTATGTTATAAATGTCTGGTGGGCCATATCAAGTATCTTCACTGCCCCCCAATAGTTCGGTCTGCAGGCTATGGTCTTAACCTGGTTCATTATGTTAGTATACTGACTGGTTTTCAGGTATAGAATGGCTGAACCTCATTCATTATGGTGGTATACTGACTGGTTTCAGGTACAGAATGGGTGAACGTGGTTCATTATGTTAGTATACTAACTGGTTTCCAGTAAGAGAATGGGTGGACCTGGTTCATTATGGTGGTATACTGACTGGTTTCAGGTACAAAATGGGTGGACCTGGTTCATCATGGTGGTATACTGACTGGTTTCAGGTACAGAATGGGTGGACCCTGAGGATCCCACTGTCATCGCTGAGAATGAACTCCTGGGAGCCGCGGCGGCCATTGAAGCAGCTGCCAAGAAACTGGAACAGCTGCGTCCCAGGACCAAGCCTAAGGTGACAACAAACACTTCTCCTTCTCCCTTCATCCCCTAGCCTTATCATCATCGTCATCATCTTGTCATGGTGTCAATAAGTGAGAGTGTCTCTTGTTTATTCATCAGCTAGCCTGGGTCTGCTTTGTAGTCCCCTACCTCTAACCATGCCACTCACTTAAAATAAGTCAATGTTCATATTCGGTATATTTATATCATATATCACAATCTTGTCAAACTATGTATCGTGTTGCTAGCTCAAGCTTGTTGTAACTAAGTTTTTCTACTACGTCCGCAAAAATGTCTCCTACAGGAAGCAGACGAGAGCTTGAATTTCGAGGAGCAAATTCTGGAGGCGGCGAAGTCGATTGCGGCTGCGACCAGCGCACTGGTCAAAGCCGCCTCGGCGGCTCAGAGAGAACTGGTGGCTCAGGGGAAGGTGCGTCTTGGATGCAGCATTCAGCCATCACATTTACTTGAATCCAATCTTGACAAGAAAACTGAGCCTTTCGTTGCACCGTTGTGATTCACCCAACAGGTCGGTGTGATTCAAGCCAATGCGGTGGACGACGGACAATGGTCCCAGGGTCTTATTTCAGCTGTAAGTGTTAACTGTGAGAGGTGTCTACTATCTGTTTCAGTCAAAAAAAAATTCAAGCAAGTCTCAACCCGCGCTTCCTCCCTTCCGCACCACAGGCTCGAATGGTGGCAGCGGCCACCAGCAATTTATGCGAGGCGGCCAACTCTGCAGTGCAGGGCCACGCAAGCGAGGAGAAGCTGATATCTTCTGCCAAGCAGGTAGCGGCTTCCACCGCCCAGCTCCTCGTGGCCTGCAAGGTGAAGGCTGACCAGGACTCGCAGACCATGAAAAGGCTACAGGTGAGTCTCACTTTCCAGTTCCCAACACACTCACTTCTTTCACTTTCTTTCGTGTCACATTTTTTTCAGCCAATCTGGTTGCTGGAGGCGGGGATCTGTAAGTGCATAATTGACAAACACAAATTCAGCCAGCAGGAGGAAACTGTAAAATAGTAGCGTAGCTCCGCCCCTTGCAGTTGTTGGTTTCCTGGCTCAGGCTCTGTGCCGTCTCCCCCAGGAAGTTCTGCTATAACATATTAGGGCTGCTGGTAATCTGGGTAATGGGTAACTTCAGCAAGATTCATTGTTGATTGGGAGCAAGCTGAGCTTGTTGTTGATGAAATAATACATTGAAATGATGGACAACAAGTGAGTCTAAATGCAGTCATAACTTGACTGCTGTTGATTATTTAAGATAGGATAAGAAAACTTTATTGTCCATTACATTTACATCAAATGGGAATTTGTCTTCTGGCAACACAGTATAAAACAGACAGTGCGCAGTATAAAACAGACCGTACACAGGGTATAGAACAGACAGTGAAGATCAACTAAAATTACTACAATACACATACATAACATTTCAGCAGCAGCAGTGCTCATGGGCAAGGGGAGGGGAGGGTTATTTTATTATGTCCGTGTTTAGAATGGTCACAGCAGAGGGCACAAATTATTTATTTTACTCAAGGTCCCATTAGCCATTTCCTGGCTAGTGGGACCTTGAATCTCCTGCCAGATGGCAACGGCTGGAATGAAGAGTGAAAGGGGGTGGGTGGGGTCATTATAGACCTGGGTTGCCTTTTTGGTTATGGACCGATTGTATAGGTTCTGGAGTTGCAATTGATTGTTGCGATCTTGCTGGCCGGGTTGACCACCTGAGTCAGCTTGTTCCTGTGTCTAACTGCGAGGTTCCCACACCAGAAGACGATGTCAAAGGTGAGAACACTCTCAGTGAGTGACCTGGAGACCATGGTCAGGGTGTGTTTGCCGGCATTAAAGCTCCTCAGTTTCCTGAGGAGAGAGCACCCCTACCTTGCTTTTCTGTAAATGAAGTCTGCATTGGGCTGAAAGCCTTAAGTGTATAGTCAATGATGGTTCCCAGATATTAAAAGTGAGCGACCTGTTCCACTTCCTGCCCTTTAATGATAGCTGGCTTGAAAAGAGGCCCTATGCTGCCTGCTCCCATCCTACCTCCCAGACACAGCTCCTTGGTCTGACTGACATTAAGGCCAAGGAAGCTGCTGTCTAAAACAAAACATATTTTCCTTCTTGAAAAGTCTTCAGTGCCATTCTATGCTCTTCCCTCAATACAGAAATACTCTCCAGTTCAGATATAACTGATGCTATAGCATTGTTCTTTTTGAATGACCATTTTGCTTCTCGCTGTTGTCGTCACACCTAAACCACGCCCAAAAACCATGTCGCTGCCAGTAGTACCTCTAATCAGTCCAAACCACTGTGGCTCGGCCACAAGCGCATAACTTGGAGCCTGGCCAGACCGATCTCCAGAGAGAAACAGAATGTGAGACCATCCCAATCTCACGAGGCCAGGACAAAACTGGTGTTGGGGAACATCTGGAGTAGCTGGCTAACGATGGGTCCCAGTTGGGTGGCCCATTCTTTCAAGACCCTCCTCTTGAGCCCATCTGGCCCGGGAGCTTTGCAGGGGTTCAATGACTTCCTTTTCCTTTAATATGACAGGGGCAGGTGTCATTCCTACACAGGCAGGGTCGCATTCATCACTGAAGTCATGTTTGTCGAATCTAGAATAGAACATAATGATCATTTGAAAGGCTAATAGGATCACTGTGCTGAGGGGCTGCTGCTTTGGGTTTTCTTCCCATCGTTAAGTATATATATATATATATCTCGCAATAGTATTGCAGGATCTCGCAAAAGTATTGCGGGATCTCGCAAATTAAAAAAGAAAAAAGGTTGTAGTGCCTATATGTTACCAGCAGGTGCAACCATAGGATTCCTATGGGGGCAACGGCTCTGACGGCTCTGATTACCAAACCAGGTGAAACATGATCGTAAGCATGTCATCGGGTCTTCAACGTTTTCCTGGCCAAGGACCCCCAAACTGATAGAGGGATGGAGCAGGGACCCCCTACTTATATTGTGTAAAATTGTGTTTTATATTAAACTGGTCCTATAGTGCCATGTATAAATGTACCTTGTTATTGTGCATTCAATACTAAGATATTCAAATAATACACAGGTTCATAATATTCACGTGCAAGGTACAGTGAGTAGGGTGGCATGCCACTGCCATTCATAAACATAATGTAGCGGCGGTGGCGGACGCTACATTATGGAAAGACGGCGTTGGAAAGACGACGCAGTGTTGTTCCGCAAACAACATTTATTATTGCAACAGAACAGGTTACTGTCGGCAGTAATCACGCCAAAACAACTCCAAAGTTAGCCGTAACTCTCTCCTAATGTTCCTCGCGCTCAACCCAGGCTTGCTCACACACACACACACACACACACACGCACACACGCGCACTCACACATTATGTTTATGAATGGCAGTGGCATGCCACCCTACTCACTGTACCTTGCACATGAATATTATGAACCTGTGTATTATTTGAATATCTTAGTATTGAATGCACAATAACAAGGTACATTTATTAGTGTTGCACCGATACCGATACTAGTATCGGGAGGGGCCCCGATACCGCACTAAAATGCTGGCATCGGTATCGACGAGTACGAACAAATAATGCGCCGATGCCATTTACAGATACTAATATGAAACTTGGAACGCAGCGCCTTGTCTTTCTGTGCGTTCACACCGAAAGCGCACAAAGAGGAATCCACCTTGTCCACTCCTCCTTGTCCACTCCACCTAAGTCGCTTATGTCGCTTCTGTCCCCTTCAGAATGTTCGTTCTTGCTTTTTTTTTTAATTTAAAAGGCCAGCGCGCCGCACGCGCTAAACACCACCACGCAACTACTGCTGTAGCACAGCCCATTTACCGACACCGTTGATCACGGAAAGTTACTTGATAAAGTCATTAAAAACAGAATTACTCCGATTGGCTGGAGAGTGTAGGTTAAAAAGTGTTTATTTACACCATCTTTGATTTACACCTAGGAAAGACGTTGACGCTATGAAGACGCTATGGCCACGTTGCTTGGCAACGCCTGCATACGGGAGATATTAAATAGTGTGCTCGACTTGTAAAAATAAAAAAACCCTCACGATTTCAACTCTAAAACACATTAAAGTATTATTAATTGATTACATGTCATTCTTTCGTAAGTGACCATGGTACTTCGCGGAAGCAACCCTCCGCTTCGCGTCGGACGGTTCACGCCTCCGCGTCGTCCATTCATTTCTGTTAATGGACACCTCGTCGGGTTACTCCCCAATCATATTTACGGAAATGATCATCCCAAATAAACACCGATTTTGCCAAATGTAATGTTGTCAAATCATAGAGGACATCATAGAGGACATCATAGAGACATTCTCTCCCTTCACTCACTGCACTCACTGCAGTTATGTTTGCCACTGCTCGTTTTAGTTTTTTCAATGTGGATTTTGGAGTTGTAACTTGTTGTCAAAGGACACCTTTTATTTATTTTATTTTATTTATTTTACCCTGGCTGCACTTAGAGGAGTGCACATCAGCATTTCTTATTTTAATTTAATTTAACTTCTTGTTGCACTACGATTTACATGTTGTAATTACATGGATATTGCACTATTTTGGCATATTCAATTATTGTCACCCATAACAGGTAGGCAATACAAAAGTTCTTCTGGATTTACTGTGTATTCCTGACCAAGCCATGATAGCAATGATTTTACATCCAAGTGAGTATGCAGTTCTTTAGTATTAGAAGAAAAAAAGCTTGTATATATATATATATATATATATATTTTTTTTTTTTTTTTTCTCCAAACGGCGTGGTATCGGTATGGTATCGGTATCGGCCGATACTGCACAGCCGGGTATCGGTATCGGGGGCCAAAAAATGGTATCGGTGCAACACTAACATTTATACATGGCACTATAGGACCAGTTTAATATAAAACACAATTTTACACAATATAAGTAGGGGGTCCCCGCTCCATCTCTCTATCAGTTTGGGGGTCCTTGGCCAGGAAAACGTTGAAGACCCGATGATATGCTTACGATCATGTTTCACCTGGTTTGGTAATCAGAGCCGTCAGAGCCGTTGCCCCCATAGGAATCCTATGGTTGCACCTGCTGGTAACACATATGCACTACAACCTTTTTTCTTTTTTAATTTGCGAGATCTCGCAAATTATTATTGCGAGATCTCGCAATACTTTTGCGAGATCCCGCAATACTATTGCGAGATCCCGCAATACTATTGCGAGATCTCGCAATACTTAAAAAAAAAAAAATTCCCCCCTCCATGTCCCTTTAGGGGCTCCGTAGTAAACAGTATACCGTATAGATATATAAAGTACAGGTAAAACCAAGACATGATGGATAACTTTTGTTCTCATGTTTTTATGGTATAAGAGAGATGAGAATATCATGTATGTATATTGTATGTATTATGTAATATAATAATAGTAGTTGAGTTGGAGGTGGCAAGCCGTCATCCAGACAGAGAATGGCCCTCTATGGGTTAAACGCATGCTATTGCATAAGTTACCCGTTACAGGCTGTTTTGGGTTACCAGGTAATGTCAATCAATACATTCTGGTTACACCAACCCCCCACCCAAATCTGATTGTAGCGAGTGGGAGTGGCTTGTGCAAGAGAGCAAAAGCCTCAATAGCAACATAGCCCCGCCCCTAAATTGGGGGGGAAAAAGTGTCTACCAGAAGTTGACAAGATGGACTTGTTAAATGTTGATAGTGGGCAGGGACTCGCTCCAACTAGGAGGAGGCCTCCAGTATAAGTATAATTTAAACACGCCGAGTTACCCTGGGATGTCCCACCCTGACCGGTCACCCTGTTACCTTTAAATATGTGTTCAAAAGTGTTAAGAAAATTCTGTTGCAAAGCTATGTATGTATGTATGGATGGATGGCGTATGGTATATCTGAGGTTTAAAAGGCTAGCTTCATAGGTTATAGGGCTCATGCTTTACAAATGAATCCTAACGACACAATGAAACACACGTCTGCTACATAACAATTGATGGTGGAGCAAACGCTGGTGAATAATAGGCCAGCCTCTTGTCTCCAGTTACAGAATTTCCTTTATTTGAGCAGCTGTCGCATCAAGATTAGTTAAGTCTATATTTAGCATACTAGAGTAATGCTTTATCCCTAGCTACTGCAATTGTATTTATTGTAATAGTGCTTGCATATACTTGTGGCCCTAACAGAGTGCATGTGTGTATATATACATATAGATATACATATAGATACATGTATGCAAGCACTTCATTTATTTTCACATGTATTGCAATTTTATGATATCATGTCATAGTTGTGGCTAATTTTCAGGTTTTCAAAATATAACAAACAGGGTTTACAGTTAAAAGCAAACAATGCTTTTTAATTTTTTTTTTTAAAACTACACTTAAAACCAGCTGGCACTTCCATGCTGTGTAAGCGATGCTGTCAGGAAAAAACCTAATAATAATAATGATTTAAAAAAATAAATAAAGTTTCCGTCCCCCCAACCTGTAAGCTTTAGAATAATTTATTTCAGGCTGGTGCAGACGGGCTCCATGGCCGCCAACCAGATCGGAGCGTCTCATGTTCTCTAATTCAATCAGCAAGGTCTTACCTCCTCCTCTTTTGACCTTGCAGCTGTCGCCTGGCTAATACCCCTATATTTATGTCTATAGCTGTATCTATGACTATGTATCTATGGAAACAACATACCTTTGAGATGGTGCATCCATTATTATAAAACCTTTGTCCTAAAATACAAACACAATGGCAATAAACTTTAGTCTTTGTCATGTGTTCTTTCTGTGTAGTGTGTTTTTAAGTATATTACTACTGAGGTCTTTGTCCAAGAGAACACAACACAGGCATAACGGCGGGGACAATCTTAATATCTTAATATATATAGCATCATAAAGTCTACAAAGTCTACAAAATGTCTATTAGGTATCGTTATTGTTGTTGAATTATTCTCACGATTAGACTGATTATTTTTAGCCCTTGTTGCATTCATAAAAGGTAGTAGTGGCACTGTGCTAAATACCGAGCATTATCGCGAGGGATGACAGTCAACACAAAAGTAAACTCATGGGTTTCTTCACTGAAATCCAAGTCTAGTTTATTTATATAGTCCTTAATCGCTCTTGTGCTTTCAAGGGGCTTTGCTGTTCCTCTCTGACAGCATAATAGGATGACAGCCCCCTGCCCCTAACGGTCGTTAGAAATCCTTTAAGAAGAGATTTTAAAGAGGACTTTAAAGAACAATAGGACGCTGTCCAAAGTGGAGGTGTAACCGATGTGTAACCATTGAAACGTAAAAGTTAAAATTAATACTGTTACTATTAATAATACTATTTTGCAGAATAAATGAAATTATTCCTGAAAATTACATTTATTTTGCTTAACTCACTTTTAATAAAGTGTAATACGTAGGTATGCACTGTTTTGTTTTTTTTGTCAATGTATGATAAGCCGATCTATATAAAAAAAAATAATAATAAAATACTGTGAAATATAGGCTAGAATTGTCCACAGACCTATATAAAACCTATTACTATATTATGGAAGATAGTGGAAGAGTCATGTGATCGGCTCCTGCAATTGGCAAATTGCAAGTTGATCGGCCAATCACATGTTTAGGGCGTATATTGGCGATAATAATCAGTGGCCGATCGATCGGGGCATCACTTGTAATAAGTGCAATAAGGAGGAATAATGCACTACCTCAGGTGTTGTATTGCTCTTGTCAAACAATTTGAACACTGACTGTATGCAGCTCAACCTTTCAAACCAACACAGAGTCTAGTAGAGTATCCCTCCGAGGGGTTTGCTCAGTTCTGCTGGTCTTGTTCCATAACTGAAAAATTACAACCCTAATTAAGGTTTTTGCACATAATGTTTGAAATCATTTTTTACATGCAGGCTATTTTTCTACTTTGTAAAATGCTGTACAAAGAAAGGGAATTATTACCAAAAGAGATGACCCGGTTATGAAACTGATGAGCATAATTCTGCATCTGTAATCCCATGTCGGCAATTACTTTTTAGTCGATGTTAAGAGAAATCTGTATTTTGCTTCAGAGCACGTTGTGTGTGGCTATTAAGCACCAACAAAAGGTCCAAGCCATTCAGGGTGGAGTCGGCTCCTTGACGTCAACCACACACAACAGCTGTACATATTTACTGCCATATATGGTGATAAATATGTACAGGTGTGTGTAGTTTGGGATTAAACATGAATGTGTTGATATATGTAATACTCATGTGTGTTCACTTCTGACACACTCACTGTTAACATCCTTTGTACTTAATGTGTCATAATTAACACTTGTTCCAAAATACAAATTACAAACGCATCCTTTCTAAGAGTGTAGTTCGTGTGTCCTCTCATGGCCCATATGTGACCATAGTGAAATAAGTTTTAGTTTTATTGTTCTGTTTTGCTTAGCTTAATTAGCTAATAATTGCTCATTGGATTGAACGAAATGGTCAACATTTCTTAGTCTTAGTTTGCCAAACATCATAAACCATTTAGATTTAATGATGCCAAGCAGTTAATATCCAACTATGATGCCCTTTCACTGCAGCAGAAGTTGAAACTGTGTTAAAAAAAAAGGCAGCAAAATGTCAAACTGCATTCACTAATTGAATTGTGATCAGAGGCAAATTTGTCAGTATTGTAACATAAACTTCAGGCTGAAACTGCTATATACAGTGTCTTCCTGTGTATATGCTATGTTGCAAATAAAGTTGAACTTCAAATGATGTTAATGTTAAATGTTATCCCTGTTTTCCCCTGTCTTCCCTTATTTTACAATTGTGTCTACAAGGATGTATTAAGTATCCAATCTTGGTGTTTTTTTTTCCTCCAAACTCACTTGTGTTTCTGCATTTCCACAGGCTGCCGGAAATGCCGTCAAAAGAGCTTCGGACAATCTGGTGAAGGCGGCGCAGAAAGCTGCTTTCGACGCTCAAGACGACCAGGCTGTGGTGGTCAAGAGTAAGATGGTGGGCGGTATTGCTCAGGTGAGAAGGACCACAACAATTAGCATGACACCATTGGTACTCAAAGAGTGTTTATCGTGAATAGTCATCCCCTTAAAGGCCCTGTGAAACTGTGAAAGTCAGTTTTATTTGATTCCCCATAGTGACGTTTTTCCGGTTAAAAACACAAAGCTAGGGAGGGGCTTGTCTCGGATATTGATTGGCGTTTACAGGAGCCAATAGCGCTGAATGTGCCGCCAGATTGACAGTAGCTAGCAGTTCAGCATGAAAAGCTATAATGACAGCCTGCTCTCTGTTGTGGAGGACTTAAAACTGGAGAAAGCATTTTCATTGGATGAAAAATGAGGTCAACGCCCCCTGAGTGCAGGATGAGTCAGCGAACGTTTAAAAACCGATTTACAGGAAGAGAAAAGACGGGGATTTTGATATGCTCAAAATACTCTTTTTTTTAATTTATTTTTTTTAATTTTTTTTTTTACATATTTGGCATAATATGTATATAGCAGTGATAATGTTCTGCTTCTCTGTACTAACTTCTGACTCTTTTCTTACAGATTATTGCTGCCCAGGAAGAAATGCTGAGGAAAGAGCGGGGAGCTGGACGAGGCCAGGAAGAAGCTGGCCACAATCAGACAGCAGCAGTACAAGTTTCTGCCCTCTGAGCTGCGGGAGGATGGCCAGGAGCAGTGAGGTCAACCACTAATGTAATTTCTTAAGATACAGCGTTGACAAATCATATGCTCAGGGCGTCCCTCTATTTTTTTTGTGCTGAAGTTCACCCATAATATTTGGGGGAAACGATACGAAAACAATATGAAAACTACGCATTTGTTTTCCTGCTAAAGATAAAATAAGGTTACTTTATACTGTTTTGGTCACATACGCTTCGATATAGTAAATGATTTTAAAGTTAAGTCTATATGTATCCACTTTACATGTCTTTATGAACTTTATTACTTTGTTGAATTTCTGCCAATAACCAAGCACCATATGTGTTAGTGACACCCTACTGATAAAGAAATGCATGGCTTTAGTTGTGTAACACATATAATGTTTCTATGTGTTGAAAACACTCCGAACAAATACAGCACTTCTTGATATTAGGGTTAGTGTTGTAATAAATTACTTTGAGATTAAAAACCTCTCACATGAACATGTCAATTGACCAGAAATGTATTTTATTTTGGATTTTATATGAATATAGTTAATGTTCATCCATTGGATTTCTATAAATATAAATGCAATTATTTTGGTTGGGACCAAATGAGTTATAGACTAAATTTAATTAAATCTATAATAACTTGTATATTTCTTGATTCTTATTGTTTTGTGCTCACGATAAAGTAATTATTGTTTATTTTACAACAGGATGTTGTAACTTTACTTATCTAGGTTGTTATTAAATACATTTGGAATTGGCATCTGGCGGTAATCAAAATGTGTTTTACAAGGTATTCATTGACATTTTTTAATTTGTTTCATTCTATCACTTCACCTTTCTTAGTCATTCTAATTGTATTTTTAAATAAATTACAAAATAATTTTGCACATAATCATGAGATGCATATGATGAAGCAGATTATCATGTTGTGTAATATTTTGTTCTTTTCTTGGCCCTATTTCATATACCAAAACAGTATCCGAAATCCAAACTAATTGATTTGCATAATCATAAAAAGTTTCAATATATCTGTCATATTTGTTTTCAACTTTTTGACCTTTTTATATAGCAGAAAATATGCAACTTTCATGGCACCGTTATATTTTTTTCAATAAAGCTGTTTTTCCTTAAGAAAATGGTATGCCCAATTTGTTTTTATATTGTGTATTAAGCTCTACTAAATTTGGTTTTAAAATTTGCTTTACCAAAGGATACACAAAGGTTGGTGTTTTCCATTGTATGTTTCACGTTTGTTGTGCAGAAGAATGATTGTATATAAGCAGTTGAATTTTTCATTCATGCATAGCTCATTCACAAGAAAGTGAGCAGAATCTTGCACACATTTATAAATAATCAGTAAAGATCACAATGTGTTAAAAAAAAAACATGGGCTAATCAAAATGATTTACTTGTCAAAAAATGCCATCAGGGCCTACTTAATGATAGCACCATCTCATAATGAATATACTTGAAAAACCCACAACTGTTAAGCAAGTTATTAAAAGTTATGAAATAGGTATGGACCAAGCTGTTCCTAAAATGGGCAGCATCTCTGCATGTGGACGAGAGGCTTGGACCAAATGTGGTCCACTGACATCATTCACAGTGTAGAGTGACTAAACTCTACACTCCCCTCACTAAGCCTTTCAGGCGAGGCTGTTCTCATCGCTTTGCATCAGTCGCCCCTCAGTTGCCACTTCAGTCTTTGCTCTCTGCAAGGCTTGTTCCACGCTCAGAGTTCAGAGTTACAACAAAGTTTTTTTTTGTCTAGTGAGAAGTAACAAAAAAAAGAAACCAAAATGGAGGCCATTAAGAAAAAAATGCAAATGTTGAAACTGGATAAAGAAAATGCCATTGATCGTGCAGAACAGGCAGAAGGGGACAAAAAAGGGGCAGAAGATAAATGCAAACAGGTATGTATAAAAAAAATATTCAACTGAACTTATGTGTAGACACCCATCAATGGGATATAACATTACTATGGAAGATAAAGTTTTCTATGAATGGTTTGATATTTTAAATGGTCTTTATACTACTTCTGCCTTTTAACTACAATGTGTAGAATCCCCAGTCTGCTAATAGGCAGACTTTAACAAACAAAGGCTATAAGTGGTATACAAACGTGTGATCCTCATCATCGGCCCATCGCCTATTTTGCTTATGCATTTTTACTAAATGTAACATGAGTATGCCATAGTATAGTGAGTGATAGCAGAATCACACTTCACACAACCTTTTACAATTTCACCACTATTATTTATCAGTGGCTGGGATCCCTGAATGGTGACATCTCTATTTTAGTATTCCCTTTGAAACAGCGTTGCCTTCTTTGAACTGCTGCTGGTAGATAAAAGGATAAGGCTGCTTTTTGGGCTGCATTAAAGTTCCACAGTGACAGCAGTGGGGATCAGAATTATCCACGGCTATTTCTGACCCACAAGATGCCATGCTTTACATAGCTGGACACTAAAGCTGATCATATTGTGCCTGGAGAATAGAAATTGGCACAATGTGTTGGGAATGTCGGGCAACATACGCCTGAATATTCCCTAAAACTTTAGATTATTATTAAGGCCCATATTTGTGAACATCCTAAGACGTTTTGAACTAGAAGCCTATTTTTTATTGATGTTTATGTTCACATTACATTTTATGCTAATCTATGAAATGTAGAATTAACTTGGTCAATAACCAGCTAAAGGCTTATTTTAGGTGTTTAGGGTACTACAGATCATAAGGGTTAGGTAGTAAGACTTCCCAGCTAGGTTAAAAGTCAACAGTTCTACTTCACTCATTAATTACCAACCTGACAATATCATTTGCATATGTGAATTTCCAATACAGTATATCTGAAGTTGCAATTTCAGCAGATAATATCAATCAATATCAATCAATATCAATATGGCACTGAAATGTAGATTTTAGAAAAAAAACGCTTCGAAAAAGATATTCTCATAGTCCTTTGTGCTTTTATTTTTATTGAGTATAGCCTACCATTTTATGATGATATGGCAATGATACATTCGTGTTGGTCTGTCTGTATTAATGTGTGTATCTTTCTCATGGCTATTAGCTAGAAGAAGAGCTGCTCGGCCTACAGAAGAAGCTGAAGGGAGTGGAGGACGAGTTGGACAAATACTCTGAGTCCTGAAGGATGCCCCAAGAGAAGCTGGAACAGGCAGAGAAAAAGGCCGCAGATGTAAGCAAAGAAGAACAAACGTATATACATTCAAGAAAATCCCTGTTCGTCTTTTTGAGATGTTTGCGATGACATCATCACACAGTCAAAGTTCAAATGAAGAAACCTGAGCTCCCCTGAAATACTTGGGGGGGGGGGGGGGGGGGGTGGGGGGGGGTTAGGTTTCTCTATGATATGTGTTCAAATATAATATATAATCAATCCCATTAGAATAGCATATAGAATTACAACTCAAAAGGGACCAGCAGACTTATGGTCCAGTCGTGATACTACAGTTGTGTGATTTTGATCCTCAGAGAAAATGTAAATGGTGTAAATGGTGTCATGAGATCCATGAGAAATGAATAACTTACCAGATCGCTGGGTGAATCCCCGGTGGAAAATGTAGATACTAACTTTAGTCTTCACACATCCATATCCTCATATCCGCCAGTGGTGGAAGAAATACTCAGATCTTTTACTTAAGTAAAAGTAGTAATACTACACTGTTGAAATACTATTACTGTATATAAATACTGTAAAAGCAAGCCATTTCAGAATAATCTATATTATATTATTGGATTATATTTATTGAAACATTGATGTGTTCATTGCTTTAATGTTGCAGCTGGTAAAGGTGGAGCTCATTTAAATATATCTTTTATATATTACTTTACATACTGCTGGGTAGCTTTTGAATTTTCTCTGGGGACCAATAAAGCCTTATTGATTGATATAAACATATCATTTATATATAGATAAATGATAAATGTAGTGGAAGTAAAAAAGTACAATATTTGCCTCTGAGATGTAATGGAGTAGAAGCATAAGCTAGCAAAGTTGAGTAAATGTTACTTTCCACCACTGCCTTTTGTATTGGGAAATGTATTGGAGATGACATGTTATCTGTATTGGAGAGGACATGTTATCTGTATTGGAGATGACATGTTATCTGTATTGGAGATGACATGTTATCTGTATTGGAGATGACATGTTATCTGTGTTGGAGATGACATGTTATCTGTATTGGAGATGACATGTTATCTGTATTGGACGAGGACATGTTATCTGTATTGGAGATGACATGTTATCTGTGTTGGAGAGGATGCATCTATCTTCATACTCCGTTGTCTTCCAGGCAGAGGCTGAGGTGGCATCTCTAAAACAGGCGCATCCAGCTGGTTGAAGAGGAGCTGGACAGAGCGCAGGAGAGGCTGGCGAACGCCTTGCAGAAGCTGGAAGAGGCGGAGAAGGCTGCAGATGAGAGTGAACGGTAAGATTGTGTTGTTGTGGTCTTCACTTTTTGATTGCAGACCTTAATTATTCCAAAC